>CAWUFW010011583.1:392500-603356 GCA_963921515.1 Calotriton arnoldi | reverse complement strand
GTGTGGACTGGTGCATTATTTGCATATGTGATTGTAATGTTTTTTTTTCTCCTTTTTATTCTAGTGTAAAGCTTTTGATTCCTGTTTGCGGTTTCGGCAGTTGTGGTTCTGCAGTTTTGCGTAATTGCATTTATTTGGTAAGAAAAATATTTTTGTTGTGTGTACTCCAAATGAGTATTATTGTCATGCATGAATGAATTTTTTGTAAGTGGTGCCATAATGGCAGCATATTTGTTAGTGTTCAGAGCATGAAACTCTTTGCGATGTTTGCATTGTCTTATGTGTAATTTATTTTCTTCTTCTTTTTTTAGTGGGATATTGTTGATCCTTACTGTGTCTGTGCAGAGTAGGTGGTGGTGAGTCTAGCTGCTTCTGTCACGTGAGTGGTATAGTGTTGGAGTATATAGGTCTTTGTGATAAAGCTACATTTTGTTTATTTCTTTTTTTTTACAAAGGGTTTGTTGTTGTTGACTTGTTTGACAAGTAACCTTTATTAGTAAGCATTATGGCTAGCCGTAGAATTACTGCTCAGCAGGTTGTTGGTTTGCTTCTTGAATCTTCCTCTGAGCAGGATTATGAGACTGACAGTGCGTCTGAGGGAGAGGAGGGAGGGGAAGATTCAGGCAGTGAGTTTTCTCTCCACATGGAATCATCGGATGATGAAGGTACTCTCAGTGCAGATGAAGTGCCTGATTTAGAGGAGGATACTACTGTGCCGATGGTGCAAGAGGCATCTGGATTGCAGCCTGGGGCTGCTAGGCTTCCTACTGGAAGTGCTGGACTCTGGGTTGATCCAAACATGGTGCAGCTGGTGTTGCCTGCCTTTAGTGGTTATGCAGGGTGTAGAGTGGATTGTGAACATTATTTGCCTATACAGTATTTTCAGTTGTTTATGGATGATGTATTTTTGGGTGAGATTGTTGAGCAGACTAATTTGTATGCTGAACAGTTTTTGAGGGACAACAGTGCCAGACTTAGGCCCCATTCTAGAGCTACCCGGTGGAGTCCCACAAATCTGGAAGAGATGAAGAAGTTTTTGGGTTTGACTTTTTTGATGGGTTTGATAAGGAAGCCGTCCATGGGTTCATATTGGTCTACCAGTCCCTTGATGGCAACGGCCATATTTCCTGCAGTTATGACTCGTGATCGGTATTTACTTTTGCTTCGGATGCTGCATTTTGTTGATAATGGTTTGGCGTTGCCACGAGATCACCCTGAATGTGACCGTCTTTTTAAGATTCGGCCTGTTCTTGATCACTTTGTAGATCGATTTTCAGTGATCTATACTCCAGGGAAAGAAATATCTATTGATGAGTCTTTGGTCCTGTTCAAGGGCCGTTTGGTTTTTAGGCAGTACATTCCTAGCAAGAGGGCACGCTATGGAATTAAGCTGTATATGTTGTCTGAGAGTAGGACAGGATATGTTTTTAATTTGCGTGTGTACACTGGTAGGGATTCCACTATTGACCCCCCTGGTTGTCCGTCCACTTTTGGAGTTTCAGAGAAAATTGTGTGGGATCTTGCTAGAGGACTGTTTAACAGAGGCCACCATTTGTACCTTGATAACTTCTACACTGCTGTGCAATTGTTTAAGGAATTGTTCAAAGTGGACACTTTTGCTTGTGGCACAATCCGCTCTAACCGTAAAGGTTATCCAAAAGAGCTTGTTTGCAAAAACTTCAGAGGGGACAGTGCAGTGCCTTGCGTAGTGAGGAACTGCTAGCTGTGAAATTTGTGGACAGGAGGGATGTGTACATGCTGACTACCATCCATGATGAGAGTACTTCACCTGTGGCTGTTTGGGGTCAGATTGCTGAAGTGCGCAAACCTGTGTGCATTTTGAGACTACAATAAGCACATGGGTGGTGTTGTTAGAGTAGATCAGAGGTTGGAACCTTACACTGCTATTCGTAAGTCTTACATTTGGTATAAGAAGTTGGCCATCCATCTCTTCAATTTAGCAACTTTCAATGCTTTTGTTGTGTTCAAGGAGTGTTCTCCTGCGTCAAAGTTGACTTTTGTTCAGTTTCAGGAGTCTGTCATAGGCAGCCTTGTTGTTGTGGAACAGGCAAGTGTTCCTAGAGTTGGAGTGGTGGAGGATGTGGCTCGATTGAAAGATCGCCACTTTCCTGATCACATTCCTCCTACACCCTCAAAAGACTTTCCCACTAGGAGATGTAGAGTCTGTTGGCGAAGAGGTACGCGGAAGGAGACTCGTATGTACTGCCCTGAGTGTCCTTCTAACCCTGGGCTGTGTGTGCCTGCTTGTTATAGAGCGTACCACAAGCAAAAGAATTATTGGGAGCAACCATGAGTGGTAAAGTGAACTGCCTGGTCTGTAATGTTTAAGAATTGTTGTTCTGTTTCAAGGTTGGCATTAGTGCAATGTATTTAGTTTCTGATTTTGTGTTAGTAGATTTGTATCTATTTGCAATTTGTTTGTGTTTTCTTTTTTGTATAAAAAAATCCTAAATGTGATGGTGGTGTGTGTAGGCTGGTGCTTGGGTGGCGGTGTGCGTGGAGTGGCGCTTGGCTGGCGGTGTGCGGGGAGTGGCTCTTGGCTGGCGGTGTGCGTGGAGTGGTGCTTGGCTGGCGGTGTGCGTGGAGTGGCGCTTGGCTGGCGGTGTGCGTGGAGTGGCGCTAGGCTGGCGGTGTGCGTGGAGTGGCGCTTGGCTGGCGGTGTGCGTGGAGTGGCGCTTGGCTGGCGGTGTGCGTGGGGTGGCGCTTGGCTGGCGGTGTGCGTGGACTGGCGCTCGGCTGGCAGTGTGGAGTAGTGACTTGCTGCTGGTCACTACACACACTGCTAGCCGAGCGACACTCCACGCAATCCATCAGCTTGTGTGGTTGCTGTGTTAGGAATGTGGGTGTGTGAAAGTGATGGGCCCTTGAATGGCGCTGTCTGCTGGTGTGAGTGTTGTAATGTGATGGGCCCGCGGCTGGTGGTGTGAATGGTTTTGTATTTGTCACACGTATGAAAGGTGTATGAATGGCCTGTAAAGAGGTTGGTGCCTTGTCGTGGCTTTACAGCTCACGCAGCTGTGAGTCAATGGTTCAGTTTCTCGTCCTTTCAATTATTAACAGTGCATTTCATTTTTGTGAAATCACTTGTTAATACAATTGTATATACTGAACCATCACTCACCCTCGTGCCAAATCCAACCAGTATGTGTGTGTGTGCTTGAGGATTAGATGGGTGTGCAGTAATATTTTTTTTTTGTCTTTCTCAAGCAGGGTGTACCTTGTCCCTTTTTGTGAATGTTGTAATGTGTTTGTTTCGTGCCTGGGGGTGTGAATGGTCTTGTGTGTATCACGTATGAAAGGTGTGTGAATGGCCTGTAAAGAGGTTGGTGCCTTGACGTGGCTTTAGAGCTCACGAGCTGCGAGTCACTGGTTCCGTTTTTTGTCCTTTCAATTATTGACAGTGCATTTCATTTTTGTGAAATCTCTTGTTAATAAAATTGTATATACTGAACCATCACTTGCCCTCGTGCCAAATCCAACCAGTATGTGTGTGTGCTTGAGGAATAGATGGCTGTGCAGTAATCTTTGTCTTTTTAGTCTGTCTGCCAAGGTGTACATTCCGTCTAAGAATAACCTACCAACTGTAGATATTGTCGTAAACGAAACACCCATGGGAGTACATGGTGATATCTCTCTTGTGGATCCCAACAAGTTATGGTACCCACAATGTCCTGCAAACCTCAAAATGTCTGTCACATTTTCCTTGCAATATTGTGCCAAAATTTTCACGCTGCAGAAATAAACAACACATTATCTCAAAATGACCTGGTTTTGCAAGGGGTCACCTGGGCTTTTGGCCCGGGGCTCGGCGGCCACATAGGGAAACTTACCAAATCCACACATTTCTGAAAAGTAGACACTCGGGGCTTCCAGGGAGGTATGGCTTGCGTGGATCCCCCAACGTTTCCTTACCCAGAATCCCTGCAAACCTCAATTTTAGCTGAAAAATCACTTTTCACACATTTTTGTGTGGAAAGTGTGGCATCACTGGCCTCACACAAATTTCCACCATCCAGCGTTCCCCAGGTCTCCCGATAAAAATGGTGCATCACTTGTGTGGGAGGCCCAAGTACCCGCGACATGCAAGGACACAAAACGTTTTGAGGCAACATCAACATTGCGTATCAAAAAATGTTTTGGGCCCTTGCCTGTCGTGGGTACTTGGGCCTCCCACACAAGTGAAGCACCACTTTTATCGGGAGACCTGGGGGAACGCTGGGTGGTAGGAAATTTGTGTGAGGCCTAGTGATGCCACACTTTCCACACAAAAATGTGTGAAAAAAGTGATTTTTTCAGCTAAAATTGAGGTTTGCAGGGGATTCTGGGTAAGGAAACGTTGGGGGATCCACGCAAGCCATACCTCCCTGGAAGCCCCCGGGTGTCTACGTTTCAGAAATGTGTGGGTTTGTAGGTTTCCCTAGATGGCCACCGAGCACGGGGCCAAAAACCCAGGTGACCCCCTTGCAAAACCAGGTGTGACCATGCTACGTTTGCGCCGTTTCCAGTCGCAGGCACTAGGCCGACCCACACAAGTGAGGTACCATTTTTCTCGTAAGACTTTGGGGAACGCGGGGTGGGTGGAAATTTGTGGATCCACGCAGACTCCAGAACTTTCCACCACAGAAATGTGGGGAAAATGTGGTTTTTTTGACAATTTTTTATGTTTGCAAGGGATTCTGGGTAACAGAACCTGCTGGGAGGCAGTCAAGTCACCCCATCCTGGATTCCCCTGGGTGTCTAGTTTTCAAAAATGTATAGGTTTGCTAGGTTTCCCTAGGTGCCGGCAGAGGTAGGGTTAAAAAACTACAGCTAGGCACTTTGCCAAAAAAGGGTCATTTTTCACTGCGAAATTGAGGTGTGACCACGTTGCGTTTTGTGCCGTTTCCTGTCGCAGGCACTAGGCCGACCCACACAAGTGAGGTACCATTTTTCTCGTAAGACTTTGGGGAACGCGGGTGGGTGGAAATTTGTGGATCCACGCAGATTCCAGAACTTTCCACCACAGAAATGTGGGGAAAATGTGTTTTTTGGACAATTTTTTATGTTTGCAAGGGATTCTGGGTAACAGAACCTGGTGGGAGGCAGTCAAGTCACCCCATCCTGGATTCCCCTGGGTGTCTAGTTTTCAAAAATGTATAGGTTTGCTAGGTTTCCCTAGGTGCCGGCAGAGGTAGGGTTCAAAAACTACAGCTAGGCACTTTGCCAAAAAAGGGACATTTTTCACTGCGAAATTGAGGTGTGACCACGTTGTGTTTTGCGCCGTTTCCTGTCGCAGGCACTAGGCCGACCCACACAAGTGAGGTACCATTTTTCTCGTAAGACTTTGGGGAACGCGGGGTGGGTGGAAATTTGTGGATCCACGCAGATTCCAGAACTTTCCACCACAGAAATGTGGGGAAAATGTGTTTTTTTGGACAATTCTTTATGTTTGCAAGGGATTCTGGGTAACAGAACCTGGTGGGAGGCAGTCATGTCACCCCATCCTGGATTCCCCTGGTTGTCTAGTTTTCAAAAATGTATAGGTTTGCTAGGTTTCCCTAGGTGCCGGCAGAGGTAGGGTTAAAAAACTACAGCTAGGCACTTTGCCAAAAAAGGGTCATCTCTCACTGCGAAATTGAGGTGTGACCACGTTGCGTTTTGCGCCGTTTCCTGTCGTGGGCACTAGGCCGACCCACACAAGTGAGGTACCATTTTTCTCAGAAGACTTTGGGGAACGCGGGGTGGGTGGAAATTTGTGGATCCACGCAGATTCCAGAACTTTCCACCACAGAAATGTGGGGGAAATGTGGTTTTTTTGATAATTTTTTAGGTTTGCAAGCGATTCTGGGTAACAGAACCTGGAGGGAGGCAGTCCAGTCACCCCATCCTGGATTCCCCTGGGTGTCTAGTTTTCAAAAATGTATAGGTTTGCTAGTTTTCCCTAGGTGCCGGCAGAGCTAGGGTTCAAAAACTACAGCTAGGCACTTTGCCAAAAAAGGGTCATTTTTCACTGCGAAATTGAGGTGTGACCACGTTGCGTTTTGCGCAGTTTCCTGTTGCAGGCACTAGGCTGACCCACACAAGTGAGGTACCATTTTTCTCGTAAGACTTTGGGGAACGCGGGGTGGGTGGAAATTTGTGGATCCACGCAGATTCCAGAACTTTCCACCACAGAAATGTGGGGAAACTGTGTTTTTTTTGACAATTTTTTATGTTTGCAAGGGATTCTGGGTAACAGAACCTGGTGGGAGGCAGTCAAGTCACCCCATCCTGGATTCCCCTGGGTGTCTAGTTTTCAAAAATGTATAGGTTTGCTAGGTTTCCTTAGGTGCCGTCAGAGCTAGGGTTCAAAAACTACAGCTAGGCACTTTGCCAAAAAAGGGTCATTTTTCACTGCGAAATTGAGGTGTGACCACGTTGCGTTTTGCGCCGTTTTCTGTCGCAGGCACTAGGCCGACCCACACAAGTGAGGTACCATTTTTCTCGTAAGACTTTGGGGAACGCGGGGTGGGTGGAAATTTGTGGATCCACGCAGATTCCAGAACTTTCCACCACAGAAATGTGGGAAAAATGTGGGTTTTTTGACAATTTTTTATGTTTACAAGGGATTCTGGGTAACAGAACCTGGTGGGAGGCAGTCAAGTCACCCCATCCTGGATTCCCCTGGGTGTCTAGTTTTCAAAAATGTATAGGTTTGCTAGGTTTCCCTAGGTGCCGGCAGAGCTAGGGTTCAAAAACTACACCTAGGCACTTTGCAAAAAAAGGATAATTTTTCATTGTGAAAATGTGGTATTTCCACGTTGCATTTTGAGCCATTTCCTGTTGTGGGCACAAGGGCTACCCACACAAGTGAGGTACCATTTTTGTCGGGAGACTTAGGGTAACACAGAATTGTAGAGCAACTGTTATTACCTATTGACTTTCGATGCATTTCTGCCTTCCAAATGAAAGACAATGTGTAAAAAATAAGTCATTTTGAAAAATGACCTATAATTCTCATGCTAGTATGGGTACTCCCAATTTCGGAAATGTGCAAATATCTACTGTTTCTAAAATCTACATTTTGTTCCCATTTCAGAAATACATAGGTGTCTTTCATAACAATTTTTCCATGTATACATTTTCCCAAAATAATTGCTATATACCCGGTACTTAAAAAAAAATCATTGCAAGATGTTGCTCAATTATTGGCTCTGGGTTCGTCGGGTTCTTGGTGAACCTACAAGTCCTATATATCCCCACAACCAGAAAGGTCCAGCGGATATAACGGTATATTGCCTTCAAATAGCTGTCATAATTAGAAGAAGTTACAGGTGAAAACGTTGACACAAATGGCTGTTTTTTTCAACTAATTTTCAATTTTTCCTTTATTTAACTGTTAGTTTCTATAAGGAAAACTTTAAGGATCTACACAAATGACCCCTTGCTGAATTCAGAATTTTGTCTACTTTTCAGAAATGTATGGCTTTCCAGGATCCATTATTGGTTTCATACCCATTTCTACCATTAACTGGAAGGAGGTTGAAAGCACAAAAAATAGCACAAATAGGCTAAGTCCCAGAAAAATGCCAAAACTGTGTAAAAAAGTTGGTTTTCTGACAAAAGTCTGCTTGTCCCTGAAAGCTGGGAAGATGGTGATTTCATCCCCACAACCCCTTTTTGATGCCATTTGCAGGAAAAATCAAGACGCTTTCATCTGTAGCCCTTTTTTCGCATTTTTCCCAAAAAAAACAAAATGTAGCTGTATTTTGACTAATTTCTGGGTCCCCTCCAGGGGAATCCACAAACCCTGGGTACCTTTACAATCCCCATGATGTTAGAAAAAAAGGACGCAAATTTGGCATGGATACCTTATGTGGTCAAAAAGTTACAGGGGCCTAAGCGCGCACTACCCCAAATAGCCAAAAAAAGGCTTAGCACAGGAGGGGAAAAGGCCTAGCAGCGAAGGGGTTAACATAAAACTGATTTCAAATTTTGGCCATTTAGTTATTTGTTTTGGAAAATCATGTTTGTTGGCAATATTGTGGTCATAATAGTCAATAAAGTTACTTGATCTAAGCCTTTTGAAAAAAACAGGGAACCGCGTTATGATTTGTGATTATGTTTCCGATGTTTATCATGCCTATACAGATTGAAAGCTGCAGGATTTCACCTTTATTGCTTTCTGCTCCCACGAACACGCTGCTCTGAATCATAAATCATAACGCGGTTCCCTGTTTTTTTCAAAAGGCTTAGATCAAGTAACTTTATTGACTACTATGACCACGACATTGCCAACAAACATGATTTGCCAAAACAAATAACCAAATGCCTGTAACAATAATAAGGGATTAGCGTATTTGTTTTATTTGTTTATTTAAAATAATATACGTGAAGTATTTCCTCACTTTCCATGTACCATGGGTTGTATTTCTAAAGGAATTTGCACTTGTCACTTTACGTGAATAATCCTATAGTAGGTCTTGCTGCTCTTTTCTCCTGATTGGAATATGAAATCCACAGTGGGTTGCTCGTGTTATTACAGGTGATTGCTGTGCTGTTCTTAACCAGAGAAACCGTCACGTTGCTCCATAGGTGCCATTCAAGGTAATGACACCGGACCCTCTCTTCCGCGGCGGGGGCTCTCCGCGACCCGGTGCGGGCCGCAAAACATCCAAATGAAAGACACACCCACAGTTGGAGGCCCACACGCATCCGTGTTCAATTCGTTTATTCCTCTGGCAGCACAGCTAAAACCTTGATAAACTCGGGCAAAATTCGCCATAAAAGTTCCAACGCGTTTCGGGCATCACCGTGCCCTTCATCTTGGGAAATGGCATGTTGGGAGGGGCAGCGTAATGAGTAAATATATAATGTTCATAAATCCCGCCTACTGGTGTCTCTGCTGTGCAGTCTGGTACTTGCAGTTTTTTCTGTGAATAATCCTATAGTAGGTCTTGCTGCTCTTTTCTCCTGATTGGAATATGAAATCCACAGTGGGTTGCTCGTGTTATTACAGGTGATTGCTGTGCTGTTCTTAACCAGAGAAACTGTCACGTTGCTCCATAGGTGCCATTCAAGGTAATGACACCGGACCCGCTCTTCCGCGGCGGGGGCTCTCCGCGACCCGGTGCGGGCCGCAAAACATCCAAATGAAAGACACACCCACAGTTGGAGGCCCACACGCATCTGTGTTCAATTCGTTTATTCCTCTGGCAGCACAGCTAAAACCTTGATAAACTCGGGCAAAATTCGCCATAAAAGTTCCAACGCGTTTCGGGCATCACGGTGCCCTTCATCTTGGGAAATGGCATGTTGGGAGGGGCAGCGTAATGAGTAAATATATAATGTTCATAAATCCCGCCTACTGGCGTCTCTGCTGTGCAGTCTGGTACTTGCAGTTTTTTCTGTCTATATATATATATTATCTACTGGCGGTCGCCAGTAGATAGTTATAGTTAGGACCTATTTTCCATAGGAAATTCACAACATTCTATTTGAAATAACTTTGGTGCCGGATGACGAATCTTCGCGAAATTTTCAAAACTCGTGGGGCGCTCCGGTCTGCTCCTATCCTGAAAGTTTCGGGGTGATTCGGCAAGCAAGGGCCGAGAAAAAAGGGGGGTCCTAAAACGTGTTTTCCCCATGCAATTTTCCATAGGAACCTTTAGTCGCAGCTACAGCCCGAACTGCTGAACGGAATTACACCAAATTTGGCAAAAAGGTAGCCCTTGGTTCAGAGTCGTGCCTTTTGGTTAAATGGTGTAAATCCGTTCAGTAGTTCCTGAGAAAATCAAAAGTAAAATCACATATATATCTATGGCCGCGGAGGGTCCGCGCACCCTGAGCGCACCCTCCCGATCACGAGCTGTATGCTAATTGGCTGTCAACACTCCAAACCAGGAAGTGTTGGCAGCCATCTTGTTCCTTGGTAGAACCGAGGCACAAGAAACAAGTGCGCAAAACGCAAAAAGGGGGCAGGGTAGAAACACCCTGACCCCCTAGGCCTGCTTAGGGGGCCCCACAAGGACCCCCAGGGCCCAAAATGTTTTTTTTTTTAAATCGGCGGGATGCGCTTAGGATGCGCGGATCTTGCCGTGAAAAAAAAAAAACGAAGCGCGGGCTCCCGCGCTTCGTTGTTATTTGGCCCCCGGGTGGGCCAAGTCCCGGGGGCATGCGGGGGATAATTAATCAGCCCCAGGGACCGCCACCCCCCAGGGCTTTGATTTTAAAATGGTGTGGGAGGGCACTCGGCCCTCCCGCAGCCCCGGTGACTGCCACCCCCCGGGGATTTTTTTTAAAAAAATGAAATGACCTGTTTGGGGGGGGCTCGAGCCCTCCCACATGCCCCGGGGACCACCACCTCCCACCACCTGAGATGTCATCAGTGATGTCATCAGTGATGTCCCTGACCATGTCATGAATGATGTAATATGTGACGTCATCAGCAGTGCATTGTGGGGGCGTGAGTTATAGTTAGCTCAACTAACTATAACGGACGAATTTCTATGGTTTTGTACGAGTAAAATGTGCAAGTAACTATAACGTCCCTGAAACCTATGGTTTTTTCAGTGAATTTCAAAGGTTTTTAACATGATAATTTGTAACTATAACGTCCCTGAAACCTATGGTTTTTTCAGTGAATTTCAAATGTTTTTTAAATGCTAATTTCTAATTATAATGTTCATTAAACCTATCTGCTGTGCGATCCAAAAACAAGCTGGTGCTTGTAGTGTTGTGGACAGTGGACGCAACCATGTTACCTCAGGCAGTGGGGAAGATCTCGGTCATGAACCTGTGTCGTCGCCCCCTGTAAGCGGAAGCGCAGTGGGCTGGTCCAACGTACGCCACTCCAGCGTAGAAGTGTGAATAAATAGGCCGGGGTTCTGGGCGTGGTTCACTTGTGTGAAAGCCAACGCGTCTGCCAGAGTGGCGATCCTCACCCTGCCAGGTGGCTGCCGCCATGACCGCGGGCCTCCTCGACACAAGCCCCCTGCGAACACAGCGGCACAGCACTGCACAGTTATGTCTGTACAGACTACTGCCTTCGATCTACACTGCGGACAGCAGGGCTCACAATTCAGATTGAGTCGCGATTCCAGATGACGCAGTCCAGTAGGCAAGACACATTGCTCCCAGTGAGCTCCGCCCGGACCACGCATCATCGCAGGCTGCGTACACGCTGAGCGCCAGAGGTACCACTAACTCAGTGCACCACAAGTAAACACCACGTGGCCTTATTAAGGCAGAATTCATTAAACAAAACACATTGCTACCAGTGCGGCCCACACGGACCACGCATCATCGCAGGATGCGCACATGCTGAGTGCTTCAGGTGCCACTAGCTCACTGCACCATAAGTCATCGCCACGTACCCTTAAACCTACATAATATCCTTTTAGTATCCTTGCTTCGAGAACTTTTTTGATATCAATTATAGCTTTAGTACAATGACCAAATTCATCTTGCAAGTCCAAAGGAACACTGAATGGCAGTCTACACTGGGGATAGCAGAGCCCACAATTCAAATTCAGTTTTGATTTATTTATTGCAGAGTGAACTGTACTTTATGTCGTTGGATTTTCTCAAGAGGAAGTCACAAAAAGCATTCCTCGATGTCTGTGCTGACTACTGCTTTCGATCTACACTGTGGTCATCAGAGCTCACCATTCAAATTCAGCCTTGATTTATTAATTGGACAGAGAATTGTACTCTATGTCGTTGAATTTTCTCAAGAGGAAGTGACAAAAAGCTTTCCTCGATGTCTGTGCTGGATACTGCCTTCGATCTACACTGCGGACAGCAGGGCTCACAATACAGATGGAGTTGCGATTGCAAATGACGCAGTCCAGTAGGCAACAGACATTGCTACCAGTGCAGCCCTCCCGGACCACGCATAATCGCTAGCTGTGCACACGCGGAATGCTACTGATGCTCCTACCTCAGTCCACCACAACTGATGGACTCTTTATGACAGAATCTTTTGTGTATGATTTCAGATCTGGTGCCCCTAACTTAGTGTAGCACAAGTCATGGACCCTTTATGATTGAATCTCTGTGTGTGATCTGATGATTACTGTTGTACTTGTTACCAGCACCAACCATTCCCGGAGGGCTGGCTTACACTCACCCCACACGCATCCAGCACAGACGTCACTGGACATGTGACCCTGGTAATAAAAAGGAGTCGAGTGCACGTCCTCGTACCCAGTTCCACTATCTATCTGTGTCCGTGTGTTCATTATGTATGCAACATGCTGCCCCTGGGCCCTACCACATTACATTGTGCTCTGGACAGCGTATGCAACCAACTTACCTTTGACAGTGGGAGAAAACTTTGGGTATGTAACTTTGTCTCGGTCATTGTACAAGTACGTACGTAGAGACTGGATGATTAGAGTACTGCAAGGAGAGTGTATAGTGAATTTATAAGTGCATGGGGATTGATGCAGTGATTGTATAAGTACATATGTTGGCGCACCCTAACTCCGACAACGAGCTTGTCTCTAATTGGCTGCCCTCCATGTCCCAAAAACTGAAATTTGGATTTTGCATGGCCCAGTATTGCTACAGCTGCAATACTCCACTGAATGTGCAATAAACATTCACACCCACACAGATGTGTCATGTCCACCATCTTTCTTGTGTGGAACTATGGATGAATGTAGGGTCAGTGATTCCCTGTACCTTCCATGTTGGCCATGTTCAGGGACTTGGCTCACAGAGTGACACTTTGACGCTTGCGACCCGGGTGATGGCAGCACTACAACAAGAACACCCGCATGCCAGTGTTGCAAGATTTTTTAAGCATTCTCTAGCCCAAAGACAACCAAAAAGTAGCCCAAACTAGCCCAATATTGCTACTTTAAGGAAGGAGGGGCAGGGACATCGTCAAGCAGGCGGTAAATGGATTGGAATTGATGTTGCAGCAGGCTGCCAAGTAAATATTTGTCTAATAAAGCGCTTTAACATACTAGTTTGCTGGAGCGCTGTATATATATTTATAATCTGGCAACTAGCACAAACCTAAATTTTACCGCACAACCGGGAAAAATATAGCCCAATTGTGCGTGATCTAGCCCAATCTGGCAACAGTGCCGCATCAGTTTATTCCTCATACAGCTCACGATGGAGCCACGCCCATAGCTCCGGAGTCATTTTTCACAGCCTCACGCAGGGCTGGCATACGCCAGGCCAGCCCACTCCGCTTACGCTTACAGGGAAGGACAACAATGCTACATGGCCCAGATTTTCATTGCAGTGATCTGCTGGTCACACCCTAGTTGTCAATATGCCACATCCACTCCCTCACGGCTAGTATACACCCACACCACACCCATCCAGCACAGGCGTCACAGGACACGTGACCCTGCCAATAAAAAAGACCGGGCGCACGTGCTCGATGCCATTTCAGAGTTGCTCACACCAGATGCACTGCGGCCGGCACAGGCACACCGGCATGGGACGGTGACTTTCGGTCCACTGAGGTACGGGTACCATAACTGCTGAACGGGTGTACAGCCTGCGGTGATGGCCCGTCCCGGCGGTCTGGACAGCTCAGGTTTTGTGTGCCCTGCTGGACCGCAGTGTAGGCCTGAGCCACCGAACAGGGAGGCCTACCAGCACGTGTGTGGCCTCACTGTTCACTGAGTTAGTGGCACCGCCAGGACTGAGCGGGTATGCTACCTGCGATGATGATAGGTGCACTAGTATGTCCTCTGCCATGGCAAAATCAAGATGCAGCACCAAATGTGAGACCTGTTGGCCTGCGGAACGGGACTGCATGATGCGGAGGGTGCCCTGTCCGCGAAAAGGTGAGCAGTGAGGCCTGGGTGCGCAGCGGTGGGCAAATACGTCTGGGCCGCGGGAGTGGATACACAAAGGCGGCACAGCGATTTAGGCGTACGCAGTCGTATATACTCTCCCATGACTAATTCTGTACTATGTTTAGATGTGGGAGCTTGAGGGCTCCACTAGGTCCCGGCACGTGGTTGGAGACACAGCACTCACTGTCCCTCTTCATCTCTTCCTTTCTCTCCTTCACACTCTCTCTCTCTCTTCTCTCACTCTTTCTCTCTTTCTCTTTGTCTTTCCTCTCACTCTTTCTTTCTTTTTCTCTCTCTCTTCCTCTCACTCTCACTGTTTCTCTCTTTCTCTCTGTATTCCTCTGACTCTTTCTTTCTTTTTCTCTCTGTCTTCGTCTCACTCTTTCTTTCTCTCTCTCTCTCTCTCTTTCTCTCTCCTTTGATGGACGAATGATGCACAATCCTATCTTGCTTTTTATCTAACAGGCTGTGATTCATGAATCAACGCCCCCCCACACCACCACAGCTGAACGCGTGTACAAACTGCGATGATGCGTGGCCATCCTGACAACGCCTGACAAAGCTGCTTCAGCACGTGGTGCACCCTCTTACACACACGCCGGTGGCGGAAGGTGAGCAGAGATACTTCTTTCCGCAGCAGCGGGCAGTCACCTCTGGGTGGTGGGAGTGGATAGTGTGCAGCAGCCTGGGCGCACGAGAGCGCACAGACACCTCCGAGCAGTGGGAGTGGATGGGCTGCAGCAGCCTGAGTGCGCATTGCCGAAACAGATAATTAGGCGTGTGCAGTTGTATGTACTCTGCAATTACTAATTCTATACTATCTTTCAGATCACTAAACTTAAGGGTGCACTATGTCCCGGCACGTGGTTGGAGACACACCGGAGGCACAAAGGTAAGCTGCGAAGATTTTCTCCAGTGTCAACACTCCCTCTCCATCTCTTCCTTTCTCTCTCTCACACTTTCTCTCTTTCTCTGTCTGTTCCTCTCTCTCATTCTTTCTTTCTCTCTCTTCCTCTCTCTCACTCTTTCTCTCTCTCTTTCTCTCTCTCTCTCTCGTCTCTCTCACACTGTTTCTCTCTCTCTCTTTTCCTTGTATCTTACTCTTTCTCTCTCTCACTCTTTCTCTTTCTCTGTCTTTGTCTGTCTTCCTCTCTCTCACTCTCTCTCTCTCTCTCACTCTTCCTCTCTCTCTTCCTCTCTCTCACTCTTTCTCTCTCTCTTCCTCTCTCTCACTCTTTCTCTCTCTCTCTTCCTCTCTCACACTATTTCTCTCTTTCTCTCTCTCACTCTTTCTCTATTTCTTTGTCTTCCTCTCTCTCTTACTCTTTCTTTGTTTCTCTCTCTCTCTTTCTCTCTTTCTCTTTCTCCTTTGCTGGACGTATGACGCACCATCTTATATTTCTTTTTGTCTTACAGGCTGTGATTCACAAATGATCCAGCGATGACACGACATGGCTGTACATAGTTTTATTTGTTGTTGTTTTGTTTTAATAAAATGTTTTATATGTAAATCCATACATGACTAAGATTCTTATTTGTCCAACCTAACGTGACTGTCACATTTGTTTGTGGGGGTGGGGGTGAGGGAGATGACGGACAAGGAGCTCCTACTGGGGGATGTCGGAGCAGTGTTGGGTGTCCGACCTGCATGATCGTTGCCTCCATTACATCTGTTCTCAGAGACTTAAGAGCCGGCGGTCTGGCTGTAGATGAAGAACTGCGAGCCGACTAGCAGGCTCATAGAGGGAGAACCGCGGCCCGTCAGTTCGCAGAGGAAGAGCTGCGGGCCAGCTCGCAGAGGAACACCTGCGGGCCGACTAGTATAGGGAAAGGTGCGGGCCATCGGCTTCCAAAGGGATAGCTGCGGAACACTGATGTGGGGAGAGGGAGCGTGAAGAGCGTATCTCGCAGAGACACCTCCGGTATATTTCCAGTATTGGCTTCACAGATACAACTGCGGGCCCGAGAACTCGCACCTGAAGAGCTGTGAGCCGACAAGTGGTTCGCAGAGGCAGACTTGCAGGCCCAAGTATGTTGTTGGAGGTATGCTGTTGATGGTGGAAAAGGGTGCGTTACCTTCTGATGTAGGGAGACGCAGCGTGAAAGCGGTATCTCGCACAGACAGAGCTCCGGTATATTAAATTGCCCCGGGACCTTTCTTTTATATTTTCACTCGATGCGAGGCACAAGATGGCTGCTAACACTTCCTGGTTTGAATTGTTAGCAGCCAATCAGAGGCAAGCTCGTGCTCGGGAGTTAGGCACAGTCCAGATATATATATCTTTTTTCCTTTAATATCTCAAAAACTACTGAACGGATTTACACCATTTCCACAAAACCGCGCTTTCTGCACCAAGACCTTTCTCCCTGCCAAATTTGCAATTCTTTCTTTGTCACACAGTACATGTAATGCACCGCTCTCATCAAGAATGGAACCAGTAATGGCACAATTTCCCTGTTGCTCCACACATAAATACATGTAAAGAACAAATTAGAATAGTTCCTTTATTTTTTCAAATTGCAAAACTTCTCTCTATTGGTTATTTTTGAACTTTCCATATAAACAGTTTTAAAAAATTTAAGAACACATACAGGTGAGAAGTTCAACGTATTCTATCAACAAACTTTCTAGAACATTCTACGACACGTGCAGGTTAAAAGTTCATCATTTTTTCAAACCTAACGATATTTTTTTGCAACATTTTCTCGAACATTTAAGGGCACGTGCAGGTTAAAAGTTCACCATTGTTTTAAGTTCGAACAGTGCCTTCCAAATGCAAGTAGCAGGTGTGGTTGGACTGAGCAAATTTTATCCTCTCATATGAACTCTACGTTGAAACTGCTTTTTATTAACCAATGACAAAGATGCTTTTCGACAAACTAATATGCACCCTACTTTTTAGTAAACAATGTTTTTCATCTCCCAATCAGTTATCGTTTTGTATGAGAAAAAAAAGTAGTTCCCCATCTTTAAACATATCTCTTATTCTACGAACAGACTGCATGAGCTACAGACATCTATCCATATCTTCCAGCTACACCTTCAAAATGCTAGTGTGGATCGTAGGACATAGCTATGTTTTCTGGTGCAAGAGGTATGCAGAACAGAGACGTATTGACTTAGACCTAGGTTTACAAAATGTGGACATTAAATGGTTTGGACAGAGAGGATTGAAGTGGCACCAATTACTCCCTTTGGTTAAAACCTGTTTGCATCTCCAACTCCCTGACCTCATGATTGTGCACTGTGGTGGAAATGACCTAGGCACATTGACTGGGGTAGGTTTGGAAATGCTAATGAAGGACACCTTTAGACAATTGATGTTGCTTTTGCCTCAAACTGTCTTTGTATATTCCAATATATGCCAAAGACAGAAGTGGAAATGGTCAAACAAATTTTGTCCTCAGATTGAAAAATCTAGGAAGAATGTCAACAAAGCTGTGTCTGCATACCTCAGAGACCATAGAATGGGGTCGATCTACAACAACAACATACGTTATGATATGGCTGATATCTACAGAAGTGATGGAGTACACTTCACAGATCAGGGAAATCGAGTTTTTCTGAATAACCTGAAGCTGTGCATCCACACTTATATGTAGCTCCAACTAATAAACACAAAGGCTCTTTTAGAGCCGCCTTATATTCCCAATATCGGTTCGCAGACTGACAACTGCGATCCGGCTAGCACAGGGAGACCTGCGGGCCGTCGGGCAGCCTCGCAAAGGGAGAGCTACGGCCCGTGGGCTCGGCTCGCACAGAGAGAGCTACGGGCCGTTGGCTCGCAAATGCAGAGCTGTGAGCCAATGGACTGGTAGTGATTTATGGTTTAGGGTAGTGCAGTGGTGTTTGTGTAGTGTAGGGGTCCTGCTGTGGGTAGTGTTTTAGGGTTTACGGTAGTGCAGTGGTGTTTGTGTAGTGTAGAGGGTGGTGCTGGGGGTACATTTAGGGTTTAGGGTAGGGCAGTGGTCTTTACGTAGTGTAGGGGTTCCTGCTGTGAGTAGTGTTTTAGGGTTTAGGGTAGTGCAGTGGTGTTTGGGTAGTGTAGAGGGTTGTGCTGGGAGTAGCGTTTTATGGTTTAGGGTAGTGCAGTGGTGTTTCTGTAGTTTAGGGGGTCGTGCTGGGGGTAGTGTTTTAGGGTTTAAGGTAGTGCAGTGGCATTTCTGTAGTGTAGGGGATCGTGCTGGTAGTAGTGGTTTAGTGTTTAGTTACGTAGTGCAGTGGTGTTTGTGTAGTGTAGGGGGTCATGCTGGGGTAGTGTTTTAGGGTTTAGGGTAGTGCAGTGGTGTTTCTGTAGTGTAGGGGGTCGTGCTGGCAATAGTGGTTTAGTGTTTAGCTAGGTAGTGCAGTGGTGTTTGGGTTGTGTAGAGGGTCGTGCCGACAGACTGACTCAAAGAGCTCCGAGCTAACGGACTGGCTTCTAAAGGCATAGCCGCGACCTCGTGATGTGGGGAGAGGCAGCGTAAAAGGAGTATCTTACACAGACACAGATGCTAGTGTTGCCTCGCAGAGGTAAAACTACACACCCGATGGCTTCTACAAGGAGAGATGCGAGCTGACGGACTAAGTCACAAAATGGCTGCCAACACTTCCTAGTTTCAACCGTTCACAGCCAATGAGCCGCGAGTTCGTGCTCATAACCCTCAGCCAATCAGATGTCAGAATTCTCAAATATCGATATCTGTAAAATTTGATATTTCTCAAAAACTACTGAACGGATTTACATCATTTCAACAAAAGCGCGCTTTTTCGACCACAACCTTTCTCCCTCACAAATTTGGCGTAATTCCGTTCAGCAGTTTGACCTGTAGCCTTGTCTAAAGTTTCCTATGGAAAATGCATTGAGAAAACACATTTTGGGACTCCCCTTTTTCTCAGCTCCCCCTTGACCAATCACCCCCAAACTTTCAAGATAGGAGCTGATCAAAAAGAGAAACTTTTTGAAAATTTCGTAAAGATTCGTCAAACGACGCCAAAGTTATAAGCACATGGAGGGCTCCAGGAGAGGGCCGCGCAACCCCCTCCCAACATGAGTGAAGCCCCGGGGCTGCGGGGACCCCAGCGGGCCCCCGCAGCCCCAGCGACCCCCAGCAATTATTTTTTAAGAAATGCCCGCGGGACCTAGCCCACCCGGGGACCTCATTAAAATAAAACGCGGGAACCGGCGACCCCAGTTCGAATTGTGCTGATTTTTTTGATTTTTTATAAAAAATGCTTTTTTTGACCTTGGGGTCCTTCTGGGACCCCCTGAGCAGGCCTAGGGGGTCACGGTGTTTCTACCCTGCCCCCTACTCTTGTTTTATACCTTTGTTTCTCTGTTTTATAGTGACTCGCTTCTACCGAGCCACAAGATGGCTGCCAACACTTCCTGGTTTGGAGTGTTCGCAGCCAATCACAGTGAAGCTTGTGCACAGGACTTAGGCTCCGCCCAGATATCGAAACTTTTATTTTTCTTATTTCTCAGCAACCACTGAACGATTTACACCATTTTACAAAAGGACGCTTTCAGAGCCAAGCACTAACTTTTTGCCAAATTTGGGGTAATTCCGTTCAGTAGTTTCGACTGTAGCCTTGCACAAAATTTCCTATGGGAAATTGATTTTTTTACTCTTATTTTTTGTATTTCTCAAAAACTACTGAACAGATTTACCCCATTTAAAAAAAAGGTCGCTTTCTGAACCAAGCTCTACCTTTCTGCCAAATTTGAGGTAATTCCATTCAGCAGTTCGGGCTGTAGCTCGTCGCAAAATTTCCTATGGAAATTAACATGGAGAAAACGCGTTTTGGGACCCCCCTTTTTTCTCAGCCCCCGCTTGACAAATCACCCCCAAACTTTCAATACTGCATTGTAGAAGAGGTAGGAGAAAAAACTGCACACTAATGCTTGAACCTATATGTTATTTTGTAGTATATCATGTCAAAGTTTTACATGTGTATATATGATGTGCTTCTTATAACTAATGTTTTTATTTGAATTGTGGGAGTTGTAGTCTTATACAAAAGTCAGTTTTGAAAGTGGAATGTATGCGGTATAGCTGTATATGAATTATGATTCTTAATTGATCTATGCATGGAGGTTTATTGGTTCGGCTGCCTTATCACTTAAAACTGATACACAAGATGTAAATGTATCTTAAACCATATATAGCTGAAGAATGAGGTAGGCTGTAGCCTCAGATAGGAACTGAAATACTCATTGAGATGTCTGCAAAACAACTGACACTTTAAAATTACTATCCAGAGAAATAGCCCTTGCTTTATGTCTGACACCTGGTATACATGAGCTTGGGCATGTAGTTTTACTGGTAGAGGTGTTTTATCACTTAAAAGTGGTATACAAGGTGTAAACTGTTCTTGTACCAGATATAAGTGAACAGAGTTAGGCTGTAGCTAGACCATAGCGCAGGGAGCTACTCGTTTAAAAATGAAAAGATGCACTTTGCTGTTTTAGTGAGCAGAGACTGAAACACTTAGTGAGGTAGTTAGAGAAGCATCCTAAGATTCACTCATACATATATGCACAATTGATGTGCATTTTGAGGTAATGAAGGCAGTTTCTTACACACTTAAATAACCCAATAGTCACTAGTACACCCACAACGCAATCTATGCAGGCCCTTACAAACACATTCAGACAATCACATATCACATAAACAGAGACAATGATTTAGTAAAAGATTTAGATACACATGGAATCACAGCCCCAGATAGCAACTGAAATACTCATTGAGATGTGGGCTCAACAACTGACACTTTCAAGTTTACTATGCAGAGGAATAGCCCTTGCATTATGTCTCACGCCTGGTATACTTGAACTTGGGCATGTAGTTTTTCTGGTAGAGCTGTCTTATCTCTTAAAAGTGGTATACAAGGCAAATACTTTTCTTGTGCCACATTTAAGTGAACACTAAGGTAGGCTGTAGTTAGGCCATAGCACAGGAGCTACTCGCTTAAAAAGTAAAAGATGCACCTCGATGTTTCAGTGAGGTATATGTAATCATACAAACCTATGTTCCCAATTATACATCCAGCCTACATCCAGATTTGAATCTGAGGTACCTAAGTAGAAAAGTAGAAACACACTGAAACACCTAGTGAGGTAGTTAGAGAAGCACACAAAGATTCACTCACGCTGACAGGCAAAACTGATATGTATCTTGTACTAATAAAGGCTGTTACACACTTAAATAACCCAATATTTTACAGACACATTTAGAAGACCATAGATATCACAAAGACAGACAATCATTTGTGAACAAATGCATATAGTCATAGAATATCAGGTCCTGATAGAGACTCACGCAGTTATTCAAATATAAGTGGAAAAACTAACACATTCAATTCTACCATGTAATGCCCTTGTCAAGTTTTATGCTACTCTTCTACAACATATGACTATCCCCTGAGGTAGGTTGTAGATAGCGAAGAGAGTATGCTCCTTTAAGTTAATGTCTGTTTAAGTGGGTATACAGATGAGTGAGAGGGTGTGTGAGTAACTATGGGTGAGTAATTGTGTCTGTGAGTAGCTGTGTGAGCAACCTCTCGCTCACCCATACATATAACTGAGCAGTAAAGTAGGGTGTTGATAGTTAATAGGATGTGTGCTACCTACTTAAAAGTGAACACATGTAGTCTGTAGCTGGCCATAGCGCAGGAAGGTACTCACTTAAAAATGAAAAGATGCACTCATAGAAACCTATGTGCATAATTATGCATCCAGCCTACAGCCAGCCTTAAATACGAGGTAGCTAAATAGAAAAGCAGACAGACATTGAAACACCTAGTGAGGTAGTTAGAGAAGCACGAGAAAGACTCACTCATACAGACAGAGCCCAACTGATGTGTATTTTGGGATAAAGAAGGCAGTTTGTCACATACTTAAATAACCCAATACTCACTAGTACATTCAGGAGGCAATCACTGCAGGCCTTTACAAACAGATTCAGACAATCACATATCACATAAAGAGAGGCAGTGATTTAGTAAAATATTTACATGCACATGGAATCACAGCCCCAGAAAGAAACTGAAACACTCATTGAGATGTGTGCTGTACAACTGACACTTTCAAGTTTACTATGCCGGAAAATAGCCCTTTCATTTCGTTAGTAATTTGGTAAAAGAGATTAGAAAGTTTAACACAGTTTCTTCAGAGCAACCAAACTATGTTTTTATATGTTGTCGACACACTCACTACAAAAATCAAACTCATAATGTGATTTGTACATTAAAACTAAAAAGAAGAAGAATATTAAGTGGAGAGAATTTGCTGTTTATTTATTTGTAGAGGGCTGATTTGACTTGTCCACTCGACAAGCTATATGTAAGTACTGCTATTATAAGTTAGAGCAAAACAAAATGCCTGCTAGAGTAGTACATAACAACTTATAAATAGTACCTGTTCCAGAAGTACTTAAAGATTTGAATGTTAATGAATCCTTATTAATACAATCTGTACATCCATTTCAAGCTATAGTTTGCATGGAGGCAAAGACAGGGAAATTACCTCCAACTGAACTCCAGAAAGGTCTCAAAGGTAGAGTTGTATACTTGCCATTAGATTTTAAGGAAAACATTGAAGCTCTAGGGGTACAGAGAAATTTGGAAGAGGGACTTGTAATTCTAATAAATGGTGTCCCGACCACGAGTAAAAAAAAAATGACAAGAGTTAGTAGATGTTAGTAAAGTTAAAAATGCAACTTCAGATCTGGTACAAAATAACATATATTAGAAAAATGCAGAAATTCTTCAAGATATCACACATCTAGAGGGCAACATATCATCATCAACAGGTCAGATAGAAAAAGTTGATCGAAGCAGAGTAGAAGAAATTTATGACAATTCTGTATATGCTTTATTTCAACAATCTTATGTCATAAAAGCTTCAAGGAGCATTTAAAAATAAAGGTTACAAAAGTGCAAATTGGCATAAGAAACAGAAGTGGACCAAAACGATGTGCAAAACTAGTCCATAAGAGTGCACAAATGCACCACAATAAATAGTACAATTGTCGAAAGCTATACATTAAAAACTGTTAAAAGTTCATAGATAAAAACATAAGTGGTTGCATAAAAAACATTTAAAAGACTATTAAAAGTGCAGACACAGCATCCTGCCTAGTGTGATCATCATAAGAAGCACAATGTGGGACCCCCAATACATGCCCAGTAAGAGGCTAATTTAAGCCATCTTTCAGGTGACGGGTGATCTAATATAAAGTGTCAGTGCATAAGGTGTAGTCTCGATTGAGGGTTAAACAGCCGTCGGGTGCTGCAGAAATTTCTTCACGGCTTCACTGCTTCTGAGGAGGAATGTTAAACCACTCTTGGCAGGGCTTTTTGCCCAATTAGCCAGGCATGGCTAAGGAACTTGGCCACGCCACACACAAAATGGGCTCTTGGGTCAGACCTAAGAATGCGCAGAGCAACCCGATGGTCCAGTGTGCCCAGTTGTCGTCAGATTGGCTTTAACCATTCGGACCTAGGTGCTTTGTATGCCGGACAAACAGACATAACATGGGTAACACACTCCAGCGGGGCTCTGCAGCAGGGACAATCTGCTGATGTCTGTTTGGGTGGGTGCCACTTTGCAGTTAGTGAGCAAACAGGGAGCATGCCAAACCTGAAATGTATATACAGCATCCTGTCCCTCGGTACCTGGATTATGTCCAAATAAGTCTCGAGGCCTCTAATCTGCTTGTGTAGGTAGAATTCTTCCGTCAATATGCCCACATTGGATTTACTGATTTCCTGGCTGGCCACCCAATCACAGTACATCCGTTTGATTTCCTCTATGCTTGGTGGGTCTTGCCTGTCCCAATGTCCTTGAAAGACCAGAGCTGTCAGTATTTTCCTGATGTCTGAGGTCCATTTAATTCTGTGGCTAACATCTAGGAGTAGGACCTCTGTAAGTGCTTCGGCATATTTGGAGAGTTCGGGGGTTCGCCTTATGCGAGCCCAGAAGAGCAATGGGCGCAGCTTTGCTATGTCTCTGATCGACCGTCTGCCCATATCGAGCATTAAAGGTGTCAATGGGATATTACGGGGAAGCATCACCAGATTCCTCAAGAACTTGTGTTCAGATCTACAAATATCATCGACACTATCAAACCCCCATAGTTCAGCTCCGTAAAGAGCTGTGCTAACTGCTTTAGCATCATAAACCGTGAGAGCCAGTGCAACTGGTCTACTTTGTGAGGAACGATGTTCTTATCCTAGTGCTCCGGTCATGCGTTTATGACCCAGGAGCATCTTGGCTAGGTGGGGCCTCCATGAAATTTTATCAGAGAGTCGGACACCAAGATAATCAAAGGTACTGACTCTCTCCAGGTGTGCCCCACCCAGCACAAGATTGCTTCTAAACGATTTGTGGGGGTTAAATGTCATGAACTTGGTTTTTGTAGTGTTAATAACCAGTCCCCGGGAGTCACAAAAGGATTGGAATCTGTTAAGCAGTCTTTGTAACCCTCCTGGGGTCTTTGACACCAACAGGGTATCGTCAGCGAACAGGAGCGTCGGTACCTTGTCGCCCGCCAGGGTTGGTGCATCTTGCAGAAAGCTAACCACCCCGTTCATATATAGAGAGAACAGGGTGGGTGCCATGACACATCCCCTGGCGGACTCCCCTGTTAACAGGGATCCGCTCCGTCAGCTGGCCTTGTGTCCCCCATCTCACCTGAGCATAATTACCATTGTGGAGCTGGACCAGCAGATTAAGGATGAGGGAAGGGATACCCATGTCTCTAAGCACTCGCCACAGGTTGTTCTGGGGTACCAGGTCAAAGGCAGTCTTTAAATCGATGAATGCGAGATAAAGACTGCCCTTGCCAATTATCACTGTCTCCCAATGTGTGAGGAGGAGCCTAAAGACCTGGTCAATCGTTCCAGTGCGGGCCCTAAAGCCAGCCTGATACTGGGAGAGGATAACTTCATCTTCTGCCCATTGTTGGATCCTCTGTAACAGGACTCTGCCGAAGACCTTCTGCATTGCGTCTATCAGACTAATTGGTCTGTAGTTTGAGGGGTCGTCTTTTGCGCCCTTCTTGTAAATCGGGACCACCTCGGCACCCTTCCAAGATCCTGGTATAGGGCTACCGCTGGCAATAGCATTAGCGAGGAGAAGAATGTAGTGTGCCCAGTTTGTAGTGTCTGCGAGAAAAAGATCTCCGGGCAGGCCATCCAGTCCGGCTGCATTAGCGGGAACAATTTTCCTTATCGCAGCCTCTATCTCGGCCAGAACAAAGGGCTCACTGTCATTGTCAGCGCTAGAAGAGTCAAAAGGGTCGTATGGCTCCTCATGTGGCATAATCTCCGGTGCAGAGTAAAGCTTCCCGAAATGATCGTGCCAAGCATGACTTGGAATATGATTGGGGAGTGAGCAAGCGTCGTTCTTGTTGCCCTGGGTGACTAAGGTCCAGAATATATTGTTATTCTTAGCTAGACTTGCTTCTTTGAGTTCCTGCCACTGTGATTCATCCCATTTGGTCTTTGCTTGGTGCAAGGCTGCTCTGTAGTTCTTCCTAGCAGCCCTGATCAAAGGGCAGTTCTTATCTCTAATTGCTATGGCTAAAAGCTGTCGTTTGCGCCTACAGTCTTTTGTGTACCACGAGTGGGGCCCTTTAAGAGGCGCACTGGGCTTACTGCTCTTACTCGGGGCTAGGAAATATGCACCTACTAATTCCACTGTGCAGGAATGGACTGTAAGGACGTCTGCCAGCCCCCGTGGGTCGGAGGCTGCAGCCCGAAGCTCTGAAGTGCTCGAGGCCAAGACTTGCCGGATACCAGCAATTTTAGATTCCTGAAGTGCGACCTTGCACCACTTCAAGGATTTTTTGCAGTTGGAAGGAGCAACTTCTCTGGTGGTGGTTATAATTCGTGTGCTCTCAAGATGACATGAGACAGCCCACGGAAACTTCATGCTAGCGCAAAGGGGGTTGTGGTCACTGTCGGTGGTGGTACCCACATTCATATCTATAAGGTCTCTGCAAAGCCTTACATCTAGTAGGATGTAATCAATGCGTGACGGGCAGCTAGCTCTATTATAGGTGTTTGCACCCAGACTATCCGATGGAGTTCTCTCATTTGCTGCCCTCAGGCCTAATTCTATGGTGAGTGCATTGAGTTGAAGTGCTAACTGTGTCCATCTTTTAACAGGGGGTATGTTGAGCTGAGGCACAGCCCATTTATTGTCATCATCCTCGACCCCCAGCAAATCCTCTGTATCCAGGGGCTCAAAGGTACAGTTAAAATCTCCTGCTACCACGACTCTAGAGTGGGCCGAGCAACTACCTAAGACTTCTTCCAGAGCTGTGGCTATGGGTGAAGGTCTACCCCCTTTAGTCTCCCTTATGTAAACATTACCAAAATCAAGGATACACCCCCCATAGGCCCCCTAATAGTAAGTCTCAAGATGTCCGGGCTCGGACTTGATTGTAGAATGATTCGACAGCCAAGGGCAATTTTCACCCAGATAGTCAAACCCCCTGATGGGCGTCCTCTCCCCGTAGTGGTTGCTGGCGAGTGAAAGCACGCATAGCCTGATTTGTACAAAGGGACCAGACTCCAGGTCTCCTGAAAGATGCATATGTCAAAACCCTCAATTAGTTCGTTCCAGTGAGGGATTGACAGTTTGCTTTTTAGCCCTGCCACATTCCAGGATAATATTTTCAGCTGATGGCATGGAGCTGGTCCTGGTACAATATTCCTACTTGGGGTGTGTTGACTGGGCAGGGCTAAGGCATGAGGCAATACCTGGGAATCTAGGGGTATAGGGAATTCCACTTCCGGGGCCTCTGAGTGACAGTTGAGGAACTATTTTGGGCCATCTTCCCCCAAAAACTATCTTCCGATGGCTCAGGGTCAGTGCATAGGACTAAGATGTTATGGGAACTAGACTTAGTGTTTGGGAGAATGGTATATGGTCCAAGGTGCAATTGGCGCCCAGACTGTAGTCAATCGATAGCCTCCAATGAGGTTCCTCCAACTGAGAGAATAGGTGGCTGCATGGTGGATAGCCTACCCTGGGTGACAGGCGGAAATTGCCTAAACTGTATGGAGGAAGTTTCAGGGGTGCAGGTGCGGTATTCCAGGGCAAGGAGGTTTTCGGCCAAATCGGCCCTACTCATGATAAGCTCAATGCAAACAAGTGGTTGGCCTGGGGACGTACATCTCCGAGCCCTAGTAATATTGTCCTGTATCACTGAATGGCAACCCCTAACGTGGCGGATCCAATGGATGGCTTTATTGGTCAGGGAGTCTTCATTTTCAGGGCCGCTCTTAAAGCCGAGCTTGGGGACATTAACCATAAATTTTTCAGAGCATGGGACGAATAGGGGGTATCTAAATGGTTCGTCTGATGTTGGGCCTTCTGGATGGGGCGCTGTGCCAGAGATGGAGTGGCGTGTCTTATGTGATTTACAGAAACCTGGGAGGCAACTGTGCTATAAAGATCTTTAGGGGCCCTAGTTTTAGAGTTATTTGGACAGTTGGCCATGGGGTGAGATGAGGTATGCCTATAGGCTGGGGTGACGGGGGACAAGAGGGGGCCAAGGCCTAAAGTGCCCCTATCCTCGGTAGCTACCGCATGCGCCACATGGGATTGTAGATGGCGTTCTGTCAAGAGGTTTGCAAGCTGCTGGCTGGGTGAATCCTTGTGCAATATCGATTTGACCAGAGTGGTAAGGTCTACAATCATGGATCTCAAGGTCCCTATCTCGAGCCTAAGCATGTTAGTAAGCTGAGATGTATCCTGCAATTCTAGATTGTGCTCTATGTTGGGCCTTGCAATAGGCATAAAGGGTATCTGGGGCGCGGCTTCACTATAGTCATCGGGCAAGCCCGCCAGTGGTGAAAACCTGTTTGTACAAGAGATTGCAGGTCCAAGCTGGCAGTCGCTAGTGCAGGTAGGGGAGATAGGGGGATGAGAGGCCCTCGCAGGGTCTGCCGGTATCTCTGATGATGTGTCTTTATTGGATGTGGAGGCTCCCTTTCGAGGGGGTTTTTGAAACATTGCTGAGATGGTGGTTGAGCGTGGGGGGCTGGTGGTTTTAGAGGGGGATTGGCAGAGGTGTGGAGCGTAGTTGGTTCAGCCTCTAGAATGCCTTCACACTCACTAATAAGGGTGTCTATTCTATCCAACACACAGTTGCTACCTGCGTGTTTGAGTGATTTCCTTGCCTTTTTCCCCTTATCAACCCGACCATTACCACCACCTCCTCTTCCAGCACCCTCCATTGTTTTCCTTTTACCCATGTTTTGATCTATACGGAACAGTTGTTAGTGACTAAAAAAAAACAGTAAATAACCAAATGACTGGTGCTCGAGACACTAGCAGAGAGATAAGAGTGGACAAAAACGGCTACACTGGTGAATTGTTAGTCCATAGACCCATACTAAGGGTTCCAGTCAGTAGATTTTATCGACTTGTCTCTGCGTGGGGCTTCCTCGTGTAAGACAAAAAGTTCACACTGTACCTTAATGAGCAGATGTCAATCCGCAGCATGGATCGAGGGCCCGATGAAAGAGGGGTGGGCCTGCCCTGCCTCTTCCTGGCAATGACGAGCAAGGATGGGCCCGCCCTTGGCCCGGGCTTTGCCCGGGCGTGTCCCGCGCTGCTGTGGTCGTTGGCGCTTTTTAAAGCGCGACTGTGGAAAGCTCCTCCCTCCTGGGAGAGCAAGGTACCCTGGCGCTTAAAGTCCCCCGATCTGGTGGCAGTGGCAGCAGTGCGGCAGTGCGTCCCGCGCTGCGGTGATCATTGGCGCTTTTTAAAGCGTGACGATGGAAAGCTCCTCCCTCCTGGGAGAGCAAGGTACCCTGGGGCTTAGAGTACCCCGACCTGGTGGCAGTGGCAGCAGTGCGGCAGCGCGTCCCGCGCTGCGGTGATTGTTGGCACTTTTTAAAGCACGAAGGTGGAAAGCTCCTCCCTCCTGGGAGAGCAAGGTACCCTGGGGCTTAGAGTCCCCCGACCTGGTGGCAGTGGCAGCAGTGCGGCAGCATCCATCCCCTGCATTCAAAAGAGATTGTTGATGATACTATTGATCTATATAAACTAAAAGAAGCAAAAGGAAGTCCCTTAAGTGTATGGGAAAAAACGTTATAGTTAGGCTCACGTTTCATTTGTACAAAACCAGAGAAATTCAGCAGTTATTGTTAGCTGAGCTAACTATAACTCGCGACCCTGCAATGCACTGCTTATGAGCTCACATATTACATCACTCATAACATGGTCAGCGACATCACTGTTGACATCATCTATGACATCTCAAATTACTTCACAGAAGACATCACTGATGACATCATCCACATAATCTCTGACGTACCCACTCAAACCCCAAGATAACCTTTCATACACCCACTCAAACTTCCAGACTACCATTCTCAAAACCATTGCCACACCCATACCAGTACTTACACACCCACTCACTGATTCATAGGTCTACACATGCATCCACTCATACACACATACTGCTACTTATACACCAACTCACTCACCAATACAGATACTGATATATCCACTCATACACCCATACAGCCACTCACACACTGTCAGTCACCCATAAAGCTACTCACACACCTATAGAGTTAATCACCCAGCCACTTACTCACCTTTACAGTTATACACACACCCACTAACTTATTCATACAGATACTAACACATAGTCACTCAACCATACTGTCAGTGACACAAGCACACACTCAACTATACAGCCAGTCTCACAGTCACTTACTCACAAATACAGTCACTCATATACTCCAACACTCATCTATACTGCCTTTCACATATGCAGTTACTCGCCCATATACCACTGACACTTCCGTTCACTCACCAACACAGCCATACACAGACTCAGTCACCTATACAGCTCCTCAGAGACGCAATCACTAACCCATACAGCCACTGACTCACCCACTCAATCATGCAGGCAGTCACACACCCCCTTACCCACCCACACAGACATTCATACACCTGTATAAGTACTCAGACAGCCAATGAATCACCCATACAGATATTCACACACCCACTCACCAACCCATACAGCCATACTGATTTTGGTGGTGAATTGGATATTCAATTTGTTGGAATTTCTGTATGAAGCTGCGCAATTGTGAATCCTCTCCTTCCCATAGGATGAATACATTGTCAATGAAATGTGTCCACAGTACAATATTCTACATATGATATTCATTCTCCTCAGCCAAGGCTACCTCCTTCTTCCACCACCGCAGGAACAAGTTTGTGTAGGTGGGGGTGAAGGAGGGGCCCATTGCCGTACTCTGTTGTTGTAGATAGAATTTGTTGTTTAATATGACTCTTTTATGGGTAAGACAAAACCTCAGCATAACAAACATCATCTGTGTGTGTTCTAGATGTTCAATTGATCTATCCCTCAGGAAGGACTCAGACACATGTATTCCATCTTCCTAATTTATTGAGGTGTACAGTGACACCACATCAAGCGTGGTCATGATGTATCCAGGTTTCCAAAGTATTCCGTCCAGCTTCTCCAGAAAATAAATCAGTAGAATCCCTTAAGTAGGATCGCAGACTGGTGACATAAGGTTGCAAAAATAGATCAAAGTATCTAGAGCTATTCTCCAGTAGAGAGCCAATAGAATATGTATATTCACAAAAAAAACAAAGGTTACAGGGACGTTATAGTTAGGTTCTAAATTTACACACACAAAACCATGGAAATTTAGCAGTCATAGTTAGCTCAAGAAACTATAACTCGTGCCCTAAGGCAACTATAACTCGCACCTCCACCATGCACATTTTTCTCATCAATAATTTTCCTGCAAATGTTGCAGTGATATTAACATTTATTTCACAGAAGATGTAATCAGTGATGTAATATGTGGGATAAGCAGTGCATAGCAAGGGTGCAAGTTATATTTCCCTTAGGGCATGAGTTATAGTTTCTTGACTATAATGTCCCTGTAACCTTTGGTTTATTTAGTGAATTTCCAAGGTTTTCTAAATTCTAACTTTAACGTCCTTGTGTTTTTTGGCTTTTTCAGTGAATTTCTCCGTTTCTTTTAATGCAGGGCGGGAGTTGGCTACTGCAGCCAACCCCCCACATGCAGCCAGAACCACGCCGTGAACAGTCTTTGGCCATGTGCAGTGAAGGGTTAGACTGCAGGGCTTGGCCTGCGGCCAGGCCCTGCAGCCAACCCCCCAAAGGCAGCCTAGCTGAGAGGGGGGACCCCAGCCCCCTCCTCAGACCTAATCCAGCCCTGGGGTACATGGCCCTCCAACCTGGGCCATGTTCTTGCTCCAGAGACCCCCATCTCCCAGGGCCCAGCCTTACTGTAAATGGGGAAGGGGTATGCAGCCACCCTCTCTGGGCTGATTTCTGGCCTTGGAGAGCACATCTGGTTCAGAAAGCGACCTTTTTTTTAAATGGTGTAAATTCGTTCAGTAGTTCCTGCGAAATTCAAAAAATAAAAAATATCAATACCTGGTGGCCGAGGAGGATTTCGCTAACCCTCCTGACCACGAGCTTTATTCTGATTGGCTGCCAACACTCCAAAGCAGAAAGTGTTGGCCGCCAACACTCCAAAGCAGAAAGTGTTGGCAGCCATCTTGTGACTCGGTAGAACAGAGTCACAAGAAAAAGGTAAAAAAAGGTTAAAAATGAAGGAAAGGGGGCAGGGTAGAAACACCCTGACCCCCTAGGCCTGGTCAGGGGGTCCCACAAAAAAAACATTTATTTTTATATTTTTGGCCAGATTCACGCTGGGTGCGCGAATCCAGCCGAAAATATTTTTAAAAAACAAAGCGTGGGCACCCGCGCTTCGTTTTAATAAGCCCCCGGGTGGGCTAGGTCCCAGGGGCAATGTTGATAATGTTGATAAACGGGCTCTAAGTGTCTTCAGGACAAAGCAAATCTAGTCTGAGCTATTGGAGAGGCCACGCGGCCGTCCCAGCTTGTAGCACGGAGCTGCTCAGTGTGAGAACTTGAGACGAAGCCGTCCGTCCAGATATGAGAGAGGCCAGGGCACCCTGTACAGAGCCTGGAAGGACACCGAGAGCACTGGGGAGCAAGTGCAGTGTGTCTGCGAGGGGCACAGGCAGGAGTGAGTCGAGGCATGGCCAGAAGGGGCCGTGAGTTAACAGTGACGCAGTATTAGGGAGCACCGCGAGGGGAGTTACGGGCAGGGGCTCAATCACGAGAACTGCCCCAGGGAAGCTACGCATGCCAGCGGTACCTGAAGTTCCACACATGTCTGTTTACTGTAAAATATCAGAACTATTTCCATGCTGCGCCGATAAAGTGGGCACAGACTGCTGCAGTCAGTGTCTGTCTGGATCCAGCTGTCTGACCAGCAATGATTTCAAAGCTCGTAGCTGACAGCGTGCGCTCCAGCGCCTGCCCTCCTGCGGCTCCCGCTCCGAGCTCCGCCCCATGGCCCCTCACTTTGGCTGCTAGGGTAGTGTGGGCCCCCCTTTCGGCCCGGGCACTGCAGGTGGCCAATGGGATTCCCCCTGTCTCCTTTTGACCCCATACCTTGGCATGCTTCTGCGGTACTACCCCACATGTACCCTCTGTGCCCTCTCACCCCTCCATTACCTTGGAAGGCTCCCCGCGAGGGTCGCTCCAGGTGTTCGTCCGGTTATTGTGATCCATGAAGAACGGCCATCCAGTGTGAGGGTCCAGCTTGATCTCCCAGCCCAGGGGCAGGGCCCCCCCCAGGGACTTGTAGTGGGCTCCACATCCTCCTTGGTTGAGGGTGCTCCATGGGCCGCCACACTCCCTAAATATCACCCCAGGCCCGGCTTGAAGGCTCTGGAAGAGCCAGGAGGAGAAGGGGGAGCTTCTGAGTGAGGTAGGAAAGAGAGGGAGGGCAGGAGAGGAGGAAAAGGGAGGAGGGAAGGGACATAAAGGGAGGAGAGGACTGATAGGAGGGGAATAGGGGAGCCAAAGGGAGAGGGGAGGAGAAACAGGGTGGTGCGCCAGGCAACAGGAGCGAGAAAGGAAGATGGGAAACAGGGGAGGGGAAAAGAGGGAGAGGAGGAGGAACAGTGGAGCTTGAAATGAGGATAGGGGAGGAGTAAGCGGTTGGGGGGAGATTAGGGGAAGGAAAGAGAGGAGCAAGAAAAGGCATATATGATATGGGCCAAGAAGAGGCAGAAAGAATTGGAAGAAAGAGATACATAATGAAGGACAAGCGAAAACGGGAGGAGCGGGTTAGAGGATGGAGAGGGAAGAATAAAGACGAGGAGAAAAATGGGGAAAGGGAGGAGTGTTGGTGGGCTGGGGAAAAGGGATCGGGGAGTAGATTGCCAGGCATCTTTATTTTAATTTGTGCCTTTGTTTAGCCTCTGAACGCAGTGCCAGAAAGGAGCACACAGAGTACAGACTCCTCTCTATTTGGACAGAAGCCACCGACTGCAGACTTCCTGCAGAGCCTGAGGAATATTCAAAACAGACAGAACAAGACCATCACGCATATGTGGTGAGGGAAGCAGACTAATGGCGCCCCCACGAAGTGGTGCCAAGGTACAAAAACACATCAGGAAAACTTCCTTCGTGACTGGATAGGGCGCGCTCCAGCAGCAAACTTACATTTTGCCTAAAGCGTTGACAATCCTTACTCCATCTTTTAAAGATGTGGGACATCATCTTACAGAGGAATGTCAATGTCTGCCCTGTACCCCACTCTTACTAGGAGGCAGACAAACATTCCGAGGACATGCAGCCTTTCAGGCACCCCACTGTCACACAGCAGTAGGTGCGACACTAACAGCATATTAGATGAAAAAAAACCTACGGCTGCATAAAGATGATACCATTTGACACTACATTCTATGCAACTCAGGGCAGCAGCATGGCTGACCAGACCGCTATTACTGAAGCAATCTCAGAGAAAAATGGTTTAATTGCCAAAGAGTAGTCACTACTTTCATTCTACTGCCTGACAATTAAGCCCATTTAACAGCACAAAACCATCTAAAATAAACATCCCCTGCAAACAATATTTACAGGTTTCCCCTTCCTTTGGCAGCACAGTGAGCAGTCCAGGTCAATGAACTTACCAGCATCACGAGGGCCAGAGTGGGGCCCGGCAGGGCCAGAGAGGGGCCCACCCGGCCAAGAGAGGGGCCCACCTGGCCCAATCTCATGCCTACTTCCTCAGCTAGGAAACAGGGCTGCTAACTATTGCCCTCCCCTCTGTGCCTCAGGAGTCAGGCCTGTCGTCCAACGAACTGATGATAACAGCGCAATTTCGTTCCGTTTATTTATTACTATTTATTTTGGCACTAACGAAAGCAGCAAGCGAAAGGTGTCAGATCGCATCACAGCTATTTAATACAATCAATATAAAAATATATATAATAGGGAAAAAGGGGGAAGAGAATTGTCCCTGCACTATTTAGTACAGTACAATAAGCCAAACTGTTAGCCCCAAAGAAAAAAATCAAAAAGTTGAGGAGGCATCAGGTTCAATATTAAAATTATTTTGAGGGTTATCACATGACTGTTCTTCATTCAATTCTCTCATTCAGCACTGTTTTACGATTGAATGATAACATATTGACTGTAATCCAATCAAAATAATCAAAACAGAACAGTTCCTTTGATGACATTTACTTTGCCACAGTAACCCAAATACAATTTTATCCAAAATTAGACAGTGCTTCCAATGCAGTTTCTTCACCCAACATGTTTAGCGACAGAGTCGCATCCCCAGGGCTCATTCATGAATACATAACTGCTTTCTTTTTTAAAATTATAAACTACACAGAGGTCGAGCAAATCATACTGTCTCGAACAGCTAAAATTATCAGCCTTGCAATATAAAAGATGAAACTCTTAACGATGAGCCATGTTCCACATTTAGGATACAGTGTCTCATTCTGCATCACACCAAGCTCATGACACAGCCCTTACTAATACATTATTTAGGAATATGCTTTTTTAATTAGATGTAATGAAGTGATCAAGATCCAAACCCATTGAAAACACTGCTTTTTCGGGTCAGAGAGAAGGGCGATTGAGTGGAGGTCTGAAGCATGCCAGAGGTATTCAGTGGTCTTTCAGTCTGGCAACAAGGCCCTAGAATGGGATGAAGAAGTTTTATTTGGTTACTGTTTCTCAGAATGGGTTAATCTAGGCTAAGTCTGAAGTGTGATCGAGATTAGGTTTCCCTCATATGGTATTATGGTGGTTGGAACTTGAGGTATTAAATATGGTAAGTGGGGGTTTAAACCCAGAATGAATTCTTCCTAGGAGATGGATTCTAAAGTAGCGAGATGATCTGGATTAAACATTTTGCATGGTTTGGATTATTGCCTTGGCGTTACTGTACAGATATATACATATATATTCACTCAAAAAACCATAGGTTTCAGGGACGTTATAGTTAGAAATTAGCATTTAAAAAACCTTAGAAATTCACTGAAAAAAACATAGGTTTCAGGGACGTTATAGTTAGAAATTAGCATTTAAAAAACCTTTGAAATTCACTGAAAAACCCAGAGGTTTCAGGGACGTTATAGTTAGAAATTTTCATTTAAAAAACCTTTGAAATTCACTGAAAAAAACATAGATTTCAGGGACGTTATAGTTATAAATTGGCATTTAAAAAACCTTAGAAATTCACTGAAAAAATCACAGGTTTTAGGGACGTTATAGTTAGTTGGACATTTCACTTGTACAAAACCAGAGAAATTCGGCCGTTATAGTTAGTTGAGCTAACTATTACTCGCGCCCCCGCAATGCACTGCTGATGACGTCACATATTACATCACTCATAACATGGTCAGTGACATCACTGATGACATCACTGATGACATCTCAAATGACATTACTGATGACATCCTCCACGTGATCATCTGATGCACCTCCTCACACCTCCTCACACCCTAATATAACCTTTGATACACCACTCTAAAATACAGACTACCAATATCGAAAACATAGTCAGACCAATGCCAGTTAGTACATACCCGCTCAGTGATTCATATGACTACACACATATCCACTCACTAACCCATACTGTCACTCATACATGCAGTCATTCATCAATATAGCCACTGATATATCCACTCATACGCCCGTTTAGACACTCACACATTGCCACTCACCCAAAGAGTTACTCAAACACCTAGTCAGTCAGCCAAAGAATTAATTACACTGCCATTTACTCACCTATACAGTTATACACACACACCACCTCACTTATTCATACAGATAGTACCATATGTGTACTCTCTTCAACAATTACTGACATAAGCACACACTTATCCATGCAGCCACTGTCACAATGACTCACTGTCACATATACTCACTTATATACTCCAACACTCACATATAATGCCTTTCACATATGTAGTTACTTACACATATACCACTGAGACATCCATTCACTCACCAACACAGCTATACGCACACTCACTCACCCATACAGTCCCTAACACACGCACTTATAAACCCATACAGCCAGTGAATCACCCACTCACACATCAGTGCAGGGAGTCACACACACCCCCACCCACCCACACAGACACTCAGGCACCCATACAGGTACTCAGACAACCAATCCTTAACCCATATAGACACTGATGTAGCTACTCACCAACCCTTGCAACTGACAGACTGATACAGACATTCACACAGATTAATCATTCACCCGTGCATTCACTAACACACGTTTAATCACTCACTTATACAGTCACGCACCCACTAAATCATCCATTCAGACACTCATATACCCACTCATTCTTCAATACACCTTGGCGTATATATAACATTCTTAAACTTTTTAAAAACACTCAGTCACTGGATGATGTCATCAGTGATGTCATCAGTGAGGTCATTCGAGATGTCATCAGTGATGTCACTGACCATGTCATGAGTGATGTAATATGAGGTATCATCATCAGTGCATTGCAGGGGCGCGAGTTATAGTTAGCTCAACTAACTATAACGGCCGAATTTCTCTGGTTTTGTGCGAGTGAAATGTCCAACTAACTATAACGTCCCTGAAACCTGTGGTTTTTTTCAGTGAATTTCTAAGGTTTTTTAAATCTAATTTCTAACTATAACGTCCCTGAAACCTATGGTTTTTTCAGTGAATTTCAAAGGTTTTATTAAATGAAAATTTCTAACTATAAAGTCCCTGAAATCTATGTTTTTTTTAGTGATTATATATTACCTACTGGCGGTCGCCAGTAGGTAGTTATAGTTAGGACCTATTTTCCATTGGAAAAGCATATTTTGTTTTCCCAATAACCTTGGCGTCGCTTAACGAATCTTGCGAAATTTTCAAAACTAGTGGGGCGCTCCGGTCAGCTCCTGTCTTGAAAGTTTCGGGTGATTCACTAAGCGGGGCCAAGAAAAATGGGGTCCCAAAACGTGTTTTCTCTATGTTATTTTCCATAGGAAACTTTAGACACGGCTACAGCCCGAACTGCTGAACGGAATTACACCAAATTTTGCAAGAAGGTAGCCCTTGGTTCAGAAAGAGTCCTTTTTGTTAAATGGTGTAAATCAGTTCAGTAGTTCCTGAGAAATTAAAAAAATAAAAACTTTATATATCTTGCCGGGACCTAACCACACAAGCACGAGATTGGCTCTGATTGGCTCTGATTGGCTGCCAACACTTCAAACAGGAAGTATTGGCAGCCTTCTTGTGCTCAGACGGAGGGAGAAAGAAAAGGTGAGGAAAAAGATAAAACAAGCATTTGCAATGCATCGGTCTCGCCTTTGGGACCTTAAATGTTAGTGGACTTTTGTTCTATTTCCTTTTTTATGAGTGTTTTCTTCATTAGAACGAGAAACTACGACTAGATGCCGATGTGCCAGAGGCTGGCTGGCATCTTCCGTGCATAACGCGTGCGCTGCTGCTGTGGACTCTTTGCGCGTCTGTGCATGTATGAGACGGAGTTCCTTGATAATGTCTGTAGGGGACTCCGTGGAGCGCGGGACAGTCCCAGGAACTCGCTGGTTCTGTGCAGTGCTTGTTCTGTGCATCAAGCCGCAGGATATCTCCGCTGCCCTGTTACTTATCACCCCACCTCAGAGACCTCCAGCGGAATCCTGCAGCAGGGAAAGGAGCGCGCGCACGCCAGTGATAGATGCGACCTGGACAGTGCACTCCACGACCATTCAGGGAAACAGAAAACAGATTAGGGCCTCATTAATCACTGATGCGGAAAACCAGGGGTTACAGTGTCACTGTGGGGAGATTTCTTTCACCGCTGGTCAAAGATAGATGGAATCGCTGGTTTAGAGCGAGATAAGACAGTCCGAGTGCTCTGGGTCCTCCATACGTGCTGGCGACGTAAAGCATGATCCCCCATCACACCCTGACCCGAGATGCGCTGCTATCTCTGGGACACCCGCAAAGCTAGCGGTATACACTCTACCTCGTTTTTAATACCTCTTTACTGTTTTACTATTTTTTTGCACTTTTGTATAGCGCAAACTTGACCCAATGGCATTAGAGCGCTTTACAAGAGCAGCAGGGTACATTACACATGTAACTTAATATGCGCACTGAAAAAATTTCTTTTGTAAATGCACCTTATTTACAGAGCTTAGAAACAGAACAGGTGCGGGATGAAGCGCTACAAATATAAACGCGTCATTAGATATACTGTGGGTTTGCGTGAAAGCAGTGATAACAAAATATAATTTGTATGTTCCATGAAAAACCCCAAAAGCCCTGTGACACTCTGCACGCATCCATCTCCTGACAGACACAGTGCGCATGAACTGCTCAGCGAAGGTGCTTTTCACTCCAATTTGCGGACTGCTAACAAGGGTAGAGGCGGGGGCTAGGTGGCAAGAGGCGCTACACTCTGCATAATTTCTTGTTGCCATCAAAACTTAAAGGGTCTGATTCCGTAACTGGGGTGAAGCTATGGGGACCGCAAGGGTCTGAGGTTAGATCGAACATGACTTTAATAGAAATCACTCGCTGCCCGGGTGTCTCATTCCATCAGGACTGTGTCTGCTGACGGCTGTGAGGGGGAGGGGTCAGTCTTTGCTGGGGGTGGCCTTGACAAGCCGGGCTGTCTCACCGCCGCATCAGCCCCCAGTGGCTTGCGATGATCCGTGTCTGCCCCCCTCGGAGACTCTGCTGAGGCAGGAGGGGGTCTGTGAGGGTCATGGCGGAGGGGTGGGATGGAAGATGACTGGCTTTGGATATGTGTTATGTTATTAAGCTACCATACTATGCGATATTAGACATGTTTATGTCACTTTACTCTTCTGCCGCTAGTATGGCCTCACAGCGCTTCATAGTACAGCTACTTCTTGATTTCGAGGATTCTCACACAGAGTAGTCCAGGTTAGGGCTACGATCAGCACGGTGCGAAACATTCTGAGAAACGTGAAATCCGCCCATTAATAAAACAATTTCACTCAGGAAAAAATATCTTGGAATTTTCGCTCCAGAACCTTTCCTATGAGATAGTGAAACATCACGAAAGGACACGAAACACCGCGAATAGATGAAAACGTGTGGTTAGATCGAAAGTGACTTTAATAGAAATCACTCACTGCCCGGGTGTCTCATTCCATCAGGACTGTGTCTGCTGATGGCCGTGAGGGGGAGAGGTCAGTCCTTGCTGGGGGTGGCCTTGACAAGCCGGGCTGTCTCACCGCCGCCTCGGCCCCCAGTGGCTTGCGATGATCCATGTCTGCCCCCCTCGGAGACTCTGCTGAGGCAGGAGGGGGTCTGTGAGGGTCATGGCGGAGGGGTGGGATGGAAGGTGACTGGCTTTGGATATGTGTTATGTTATTAAGCTACCACACTATGCGATATTAGACATGTTTATGTCGCTTTACTCTTCTGCCGCTAGTATGGCCTCACAGCGCTTCATAGTACAGCTACTTCTTGATTTCGAGGATTCTCACACAGAGTAGTCCAGGTTAGGGCTACGATCAGCACGGAGCGAAACATTATGAGAAACGTGAAATCCGCCCATTAATAAAACAATTTCACTCAGGAAAAAATATCTTGGAATTTTCGCTCCAGAACCTTTCCTATGAGATAGTGAAACATCACGAAAGGACACGAAATTCCGCGAATAGATGAAAACGTGTGGATTTTCTACGACGTTGAAATAACAACAAGCATTTGCAATGCAATAGGTCTCGCAGTTACCCGAGTTTAAGCTAATGGCATTGTAAATGACAATGCCTTTTATTTATGTTTTTAAAACGAAAACAAAAATAAAAGGCATTGTTATTTGCAATGTCAATAGCTCAAACTCGCATAAATGCGAGACCTATTGCATTGCAAATGCTTGTTACTTCAGGTGTTGGGAGATTAACTGATTTGCCCAGAATCACAGGATGGTTTCCCACTTTCAAGTCAGCAGGTTTGGCTGTAACGCCACCTCCTTCTTAGTTTAATAAAAGCTTAATAAAGGTTGCTTCACAGCAAGGCCTATGCAAATGCACACAACCTTCAGGAAGGCTTCTCTTACTTCATGACCTCCTGATCCCTCCATAGCCTCAGGGCAAGGGCCTTGCATGGGAGGGGTCAAGAAAAAGGACACAGCTGCTCCAAGTGGGCTGAGATGTAGATGGCCCATAGTCAGAGAATCCCGGACCCCCAGCAGGGCCCTTGCATACTCCCATCCTCCCTGGCCCACCATTGCCTGAATGTGATGGCCTGGCAGGGGAGGGGTCAGGGGCAAGATGCTGCTTCTGGGTTTAGCCGTCCCCATGGGGGCCGAGGTAAGAATGGCCCAACAAATGGAGCAAAACCTGGCCCCCAGTAAGGCCGATGATGACACTTACCAGTTACCAACCTCGCCCGCCCACCATAGCCTGAAGTGCCATGGCCTGGCAGGGCAGGAAAGAAGCAGGGGCCCTGAAAAAATACGACCCACGTATCACCCTTAGGCACTAGCGCTTTGGCCAATGCCCGATTGCCCGCCTTCCCAATCCGACCCTGGTAGTGACAAAGAGCTGCTTTTATTGGTTCCCAGGCTGGCGGGGATATGTCCTTGTCACTTAGGCGCTCCCACGTCCATAGCCTTCAGCTTCTGCAGCACATGGCAGTTTGATAAATCAGAAGAGGTAGGGTGTGTCTGGTCTCCGGGGCTAGGAAGAGAACTTCATGCTTGGGAGGGAGCCCTCAGAGGAGCCTAGTTGTTGGCATAACAGCATCTGTAACGCCCATGGCTGTTCCACAAAAGAGCACATTGATGTCAGAGCACAGATTGTCAAGCTCTGATTTAATGGATAAGCAAGTCCAACCTCAGGACTGTATGCTTGGGCAAAATGGTAGACCCCAGCTTAAATCCGAACAAAAGTATACCGGATTGCGTTGAGGAAGCCTTGGCCGCCACAAGGTCGTGACTCTGTCCGACTTTCCTGATCTGTGGGATTTTTAAAACTGGAACTGTATAGCTTGTTTTTGACACCCTCTGCTTTTTGCTCCACCCGCAACCACGTGTCATCTTGCTAACAACTCAAACAAGCAAATGGACACTTTATGGATATTATAGTATGCGACAGTGGATTAACACTCACACAATTGAATCGCTATTGCTTCAAGTACTGCAATAACATAACTGATAATTAATTACATTCATTTTTTATAACATATACATATAAGCCATACATTGATTTATTAATATAGGACTTTGGATCTATTCTGCATTGATTGCTAGAGTGAGGTCTAATTTTGCTTCACCTCCCTCTTACAGATTCACTCAAATATTTTCGTCACCTAAGTGTTCAGGCTAGTCCTTTGGGAGCAACTGTTTATGTTGCCACTCCAGAAACCGAAACCAGTGATCCGAGGGCAGAGGCCCTGCAGATGGCACACGAGGTGGGGGAGCCCAGTCGTGTGCACCGGGGGGGCAGCGAAGTGACAAGCACCACTACCCACAAAAAAGGTAACGAGGGCACTGAATAACACAGGATCTTCTCTTTGTATCTGGCAGGAACAACGAGGTTGAAATGCTCTAGTTCCAAAATGTAGAATTAGTGCTACAACGATCTTCAAGAGGACCTGCGATGGATGCTGCTTCTGCCTCCCGTACCCTGGAGGCGGCACATGGGTGACGCAGCAGCGGTAAATGTCCTCCTGTAGATAGTGAAGCACGGTACGGTCATACTGCGGTGGGACGCACACTCGTTGACCTCTCATGGCACTGCTCCACACTTCGGGGAGGACGCTTTCCATTAGCTGTGTTTTCTGATGACGTGTAGCGCCGGCCCCGTCCAACAACAGAACTCCTTTAGATCCAAACAGACTCTTCCACTCGCTCACCGGAAGTGAAACCAGGCCACGCGGACACTTTTACAATACAACAGATGGGAATGCACTTTTCGGTAAAAAAACCACATTCCTTCCTCCTAATTTATCAAATAAACGACTCACTGAAGAACAGGGGCCAGCTTTGATCGGTAAACAGCTGTTACAATGACTTTTTAACTTTGCGATACCAGTACAACGCATGCATTACCACGCATGCGTTGTATATCGCGAAGTCATTACTACGCATGCTTTTAGAACGCATGGCCATTTACCACGCATGCCTTTACAACGAATTTCATTGTAAAGGTATGTATGGTAAATGACCATGCGTTCTAAAAAAATGTAGACGATCCACGTCATTGTAAGGAAACAGAGACTGTTTCGTTTCCTCACAACGGTATGCACCGCCTCGCCCTCAGAGACGACGTGAAGCAGGAAGCAGGAGGAGAGAGGAACCACGAGGAGAGAGAGGTAAGGGGGATTGGGCATGGGGTGGGGGTTTCTTTTCTAGGGTTTAGGGTAGTGTAGTGGTGTTTGTGTAGTGTAGGGGGTTGTGCTGGGGGTAGTGTTTTAGGGTTTAGGATAGTGCCGTGGTGTTTGAGTAGTGTAGGGGGTCGTGCTGGGGGTAGTGTTTTAGGGTTTAGGGTAGTGCAGTGGTGTTTGTGTAGTGTAGGGGTCATGCTGGGGTTACCTTTCTAGGGTTTAGGGTAGTGCAGTCGTGTTTGTGTAGTGTAGGGGGTCGTGCTGGGGATAGTGTTTTAGGGTTTAGGGTAGTGCAGTGGTGTTTGGGTAGTGTAGGGGTCATGCTGGGGTTACTTTTCTAGGGTTTAGGGTAGTGCAGTGTTGTTTGTGTAGTGTAAGGGGTCGTGCTGGGGGTAGTGTTTTAGGGTTTAGGGTAGTGCAGTGGTGTTTGGGTAGTGTAGGGGGTCGTGCTGGGGGTAGTGGTTTAGGGTAGTGCAGTGGTGTTTGGATAGTGTAGGGGGTCGTGCTGGGGTTACTTTTCTAGAGTTTAGGGTAGTGCAGTGGTGTTTGTGTAGTGTAGGGGTCATGCTGGGGGTAGTGTTTGAGGGTTTAGGTTAGTGCAGTGGTGTTTGTATAGTGTAGGGGTTGTGCTGGGGTTAGTTTTCTAGGGTTTAGGGTAGTGCAGTGTTGTTTGTGTAGTGTAGGGGTTCGTGCTGGGGGTAGTGTTTTAGGGTTTAGGGTAGTGCAGTGGTGTTTGGGTAGTGTAGGGGGTCGTGCTGGGTGTAGTGTTTTAGGGTTTAGGGTAGTGCAGCAGTGTTTGGGTAGTGTAGGGGTCATGCTGGGGGTAGTGTTTTAGGGTTTAGGGTAGTGCAGTGGTGTGTGGGTAGTGTAGGGGGTCATGCTGGGGGCAGATTTAGGGCTTAGGGTAGTGCAGAGGTGTTTGGGTAGTGTAGGGGGTCGTGCTGGGGGTAGTGTTTTAGGGCTTAGGGTAGTGCAGCGGTGTTTGGGTAGTGTAGGGGTCGTGCTGGGGGTAGTGTTTTAGGGTTAGGGTAGTGCAGCGCTGTTTGGGTAGTGTAGGGGGTCGTGCTGGGGGTAGTGTTTTAGGGCTTAGGGTAGTGCAGCAGTGTTTGGGTAGTGTTGGGGGTAGATTTAGGGTAGTGCAGTGGTGTTTGTGTAGTGTAGGGGGTCGTGCTGGGGGTACTGTTTTCGGGTTTAGGGTAGTGCAGTGGTGTTTGTGTAGTGTAGGGGGTCGTGCTGGGGGTAGTGTTTTAGGGTTTAGGGTAGTGCAGTGGTGTTTGGGTAGTGTAGGGGGTCGTGCTGGGGGTGTTGTTTTAGGGTTTAGGGTGGTGTTTGTGTAGTGTAGGGGGTCGTGCTGGGGGTAGTGTTTTAGGGTTTAGGGTAGTGCAGTGGTGTTTGTGTAGTGTAGGGGGTCGTGCTGGGATAAGTGTTTTAGGGTTTAGGGTAGTGCAGTGGTTTTGGGTAGTGTAGGGGGTCGTGCTGGTGGTAGTGTTTTAGGGTTTAGGGTAGTGCAGTGGTGTTTGGGTAGTGTAGGGGGTCGTGCTGGGTGTAGTGTTTAGGGCTTAGGGTAGTGCAGTGGCGTTTGGGTAGTGTAGGGGGTCGTGCTGGGGGTAGTGTTTTAGTTTTTAGGGTAGTGCAGTGGTGTTTGTGTAGTGTAGGGGGTCGTGCTGGGGGTAGTGTTTTAGGGTTTAGGGTAGTGCAGTGGTGTTTGTGTAGTGTAGGGGTCGTGCTGGGGTTACCTTTCTAGGGTTTAGGGTAGTGCAGTCGTGTTTGTGTAGTGTAGGGGGTCGTGCTGGGGATAGTGTTTTAGGGTTTAGGGTAGTGCAGTGGTGTTTGGGTAGTGTAGGGGTCATGCTGGGGTTACTTTTCTAGGGTTTAGGGTAGTGCAGTGTTGTTTGTGTAGTGTAAGGGGTCGTGCTGGGGGTAGTGTTTTAGGGTTTAGGGTAGTGCAGTGGTGTTTGGGTAGTGTAGGGGGTCGTGCTGGGGGTAGTGGTTTAGGGTAGTGCAGTGGTGTTTGGATAGTGCAGGGGGTCGTGCTGGGGTTACTTTTCTAGAGTTTAGGGTAGTGCAGTGGTGTTTGTGTAGTGTAGGGGGTCATGCTGGGGGTAGTGTTTTAGGGTTTAGGTTAGTGCAGTGGTGTTTGTATAGTGTAGGGGTTGTGCTGGGGTTAGTTTTCTAGGGTTTAGGGTAGTGCAGTGTTGTTTGTGTAGTGTAGGGGGTCGTGCTGGGGGTAGTGTTTTAGGGTTTAGGGTAGTGCAGTGGTGTTTGGGTAGTGTAGGGGGTCGTGCTGGGTGTAGTGTTTTAGGGTTTAGGGTAGTGCAGCAGTGTTTGGGTAGTGTAGGGGGTCATGCTGGGGGTAGTGTTTTAGGGTTTAGGGTAGTGCAGTGGTGTGTGGGTAGTGTAGGGGGTCGTGCTGGGGGCAGATTTAGGGCTTAGGGTAGTGCAGAGGTGTTTGGGTAGTGTAGGGGTCGTGCTGGGGGTAGTGTTTTAGGGCTTAGGGTAGTGCAGCGGTGTTTGGGTAGTGTAGGGGGTCGTGCTGGGGGTAGTGTTTTAGGGTTAGGGTAGTGCAGCGCTGTTTGGGTAGTGTAGGGGTCGTGCTGGGGGTAGTGTTTTAGGGCTTAGGGTAGTGCAGCAGTGTTTGGGTAGTGTTGGGGGTAGATTTAGGGTAGTGCAGTGGTGTTTGTGTAGTGTAGGGGTCGTGCTGGGGGTACTGTTTTCGGGTTTAGGGTAGTGCAGTGGTGTTTGTGTAGTGTAGGGGGTCGTGCTGGGGGTAGTGTTTTAGGGTTTAGGGTAGTGCAGTGGTGTTTGGGTAGTGTAGGGGTCGTGCTGGGGGTGTTGTTTTAGGGTTTAGGGTGGTGCAGTGGTGTTTGTGTAGTGTAGGGGTCGTGCTGGGGGTAGTGTTTTAGGGTTTAGGGTAGTGCAGTGGTGTTTGTGTAGTGTAGGGGGTCGTGCTGGGGGTAGTGTTTTAGGGTTTAGGGTAGGGCAGTGGTTTTGGGTAGTGTAGGGGGTCGTGCTGGTGGTAGTGTTTTAGGGTTTAGGGTAGTGCAGTGGTGTTTGGGTAGTGTAGGGGGCCGTGCTGGGTGTAGTGTTTAGGGCTTAGGGTAGTGCAGTGGTGTTTGGGTAGTGTAGGGGGTCGTGCTGGGGGTAGTGTTTTAGTTTTTAGGGTAGTGCAGTGGTGTTTGGGTAGTGTAGGGGGTCGTGCTGGGGGTAGTGTTTTAGGGCTTAGGGTAGTGCAGTGGTGTTTGGGTAGTGTAGGGGGTCGTGCTGGGGGTAGATTTAGGGTAGTGCAGTGGTGTTTGTGAAGTGTAGGGGGTCGTGCTGGGGGTAGTCTTTTAGGGTTTAGCGTATTGCAGTGGTGTTTGGGTAGTGTAGGGGGTTGTGCTGGGGGTAGTGTTTTAGGGTTTAGGGTAGTGCAGTGGTGTTTGGGTAGTGTAGGGGGTCGTGCTGGGTGTAGTGTTTAGGGCTTAGGGTAGTGCAGTGGCGTTTGGGTAGTGTAGGGGGTCGTGCTGGGGGTAGTGTTTTAGTTTTTAGGGTAGTGCAGTGGTGTTTGTGTAGTGTAGGGGGTCGTGCTGGGGGTAGTGTTTTAGGGTTTAGGGTAGTGCAGTGGTGTTTGTGTAGTGTAGGGGTCGTGCTGGGGTTACCTTTCTAGGGTTTAGGGTAGTGCAGTCGTGTTTGTGTAGTGTAGGGGGTCGTGCTGGGGATAGTGTTTTAGGGTTTAGGGTAGTGCAGTGGTGTTTGGGTAGTGTAGGGGTCATGCTGGGGTTACTTTTCTAGGGTTTAGGGTAGTGCAGTGTTGTTTGTGTAGTGTAAGGGGTCGTGCTGGGGGTAGTGTTTTAGGGTTTAGGGTAGTGCAGTGGTGTTTGGGTAGTGTAGGGGGTCGTGCTGGGGGTAGTGGTTTAGGGTAGTGCAGTGGTGTTTGGATAGTGCAGGGGGTCATGCTGGGGTTACTTTTCTAGAGTTTAGGGTAGTGCAGTGGTGTTTGTGTAGTGTAGGGGGTCATGCTGGGGGTAGTGTTTTAGGGTTTAGGTTAGTGCAGTGGTGTTTGTATAGTGTAGGGGGTTGTGCTGGGGTTAGTTTTCTAGGGTTTAGGGTAGTGCAGTGTTGTTTGTGTAGTGTAGGGGGTCGTGCTGGGGGTAGTGTTTTAGGGTTTAGGGTAGTGCAGTGGTGTTTGGGTAGTGTAGGGGGTCGTGCTGGGTGTAGTGTTTTAGGGTTTAGGGTAGTGCAGCAGTGTTTGGGTAATGTAGGGGGTCATGCTGGGGGTAGTGTTTTAGGGTTTAGGGTAGTGCAGTGGTGTGTGGGTAGTGTAGGGGGTCGTGCTGGGGGCAGATTTAGGGCTTAGGGTAGTGCAGAGGTGTTTGGGTAGTGTAGGGGGTCGTGCTGGGGGTAGTGTTTTAGGGCTTAGGGTAGTGCAGCAGTGTTTGGGTAGTGTAGGGGGTCGTGCTGGGGGTAGTGTTTTAGGGTTAGGGTAGTGCAGCGCTGTTTGGGTAGTGTAGGGGGTCGTGCTGGGGGTAGTGTTTAGGGCTTAGGGTAGTGCAGCAGTGTTTGGGTAGTGTTTGGGGTAGATTTAGGGTAGTGCAGTGGTGTTTGTGTAGTGTAGGGGGTCGTGCTGGGGGTACTGTTTTCGGGTTTAGGGTAGTGCAGTGGTGTTTGTGTAGTGTAGGGGGTCGTGCTGGGGGTAGTGTTTTAGGGTTTAGGGTAGTGCAGTGGTGTTTGGGTAGTGTAGGGGGTCATGCTGGGGGTGTTGTTTTAGGGTTTAGGGTGGTGCAGTGGTGTTTGTGTAGTGTAGGGGGTCGTGCTGGGGGTAGTGTTTTAGGGTTTAGGGTAGTGCAGTGGTGTTTGTGTAGTGTAGGGGGTCGTGCTGGGGGTAGTGTTTTAGGGTTTAGGGTAGGGCAGTGTAGGGGGTCGTGCTGGTGGTAGTGTTTTAGGGTTTAGGGTAGTGCAGTGGTGTTTGGGTAGTGTAGGGGTCGTGCTGGGTGTAGTGTTTAGGGCTTAGGGTAGTGCAGTGGTGTTTGGGTAGTGTAGGGGTCGTGCTGGGGGTAGTGTTTTAGTTTTTAGGGTAGTGCAGTGGTGTTTGGGTAGTGTAGTGGGTCGTGCTGGGGGTAGTGTTTTAGGGCTTAGGGTAGTGCAGTGGTGTTTGGGTAGTGTAGGGGGTCGTGCTGGGGGTAGATTTAGGGTAGTGCAGTGGTGTTTGTGAAGTGTAGGGGGTCGTGCTGGGGGTAGTCTTTTAGGGTTTAGCGTATTGCAGTGGTGTTTGGGTAGTGTAGGGGGTTGTGCTGGGGGTAGTTTTTTAGGGTTTAGGGTAGTGCAGTGGTTGTGTAGTGTAGGGGGTCATGCTGGGGGTAGTGTTTAAGGGTTTAGGGTAGTGCAGCGGTGTTTGGTTAGTGTATGGGGTTGTGCTGGGGGTATTGTTTTAGGGTTTAGGTTAGTGCAGTTGTATTTGTGTAATATAGGGGGTCGTGCTGGGGGTTGTGTTTTAGGGTTTAGGGTAGTGCAGTGGTGTTTGTGTTGTGTAGGGTAGTGTTTTAGGGTTTAGGATAGTGTAGGGGGGTCGTGCTGGGTAGTGTAAATGTAGTGAGAGGACTGTCACTTGCCTTAGAAACTTTTACCACGACTATACCTTTACCATGCATGTTTTTGCGTTGTAATGGCATGCGTGGTAAAGGCATAATCGTAAAAGTTTGCGTTGTAATGGTATCTCGTTGTAATTGACAACGCATACTAATACCCGCTTTGTAATGGTACATGTTGTATTAGTACGCGTTTCACAACGCAAGGTTTTTGTTTTTTATTTCAACCAGAGCTTCTCCCACAATCACAGATATTCCCAAGCTGACGCCGTTTTATTTCACTTGTATCTCAATTTGGCACCAGCATGTTAAACTGTGATATTATTTTAATCATTGTCTCTAAAATGTTTATACACATTGCTCTCACCAATGTACTGCTCTCTCAGTAAAAGGAGAGTTTTTAAGCAGTCCACCTATCACACGCTCTCACTACTCTGCCAACAAGCAGCAGCTGAGATCGCCAGAGAAGAGACGCCGTGCGCTTGCACATCTCCTGTCCCCCTTCGGAAGAAAAATCGACAACAATAGATCTCGCCAAGCGTGCAGCGCATGCGCTGCATCGCTAGGCGAGACCTAAAAAAGGAGGTTCACAATGAATTTCACCCCCCCATTAAAAACAAGCGCTCGCCATCTGTTTTCATTCAGCCGCTTGTTTATATTTGCATCGCGCTTTCACTTTTACTGAAAGCACGATGCAAAAATAAACACAGGGCTGAGTGAAAACAGATGGCTGGCCCCCATAAAGATAAGAAATTGCTTTGCGACAGCAGCAAAGCAGGCGAACCAGTCCGGATGGAGGTGAAAGGGCGTCGACAAAAAACCCTCATTTCCAATGGCAGGCCACCGTTTAGCATAAACGGTGACGCAAGCCAATGGAAATGAGGGGCGGGGCTTCGAGTCCCTTTCTGAAAACCCCTCATCCACAAAATCTCTCGCCGAGTGAGCAGCGCTTTGCGCTGCAACGCCAAGCGAGACCTAAAAACAAGAAAAGGGGGTAGGGTAAAAACACCCTGACCCCCCAGGCCTGCTCACAGGGTCCCATACGAACCCCCAGGCCCAAAAAAAGCATTTTTTTTTTTTAAATTTTCAGGCGGGGTCGTGCCGGTGCTTCATTTTCAAAGCTCCCGGGTGGGCCAAGTCCCGGGGCCATTTATTTATGTAGCGGGGGCTTGTGGGGGCCCCCGCAGGCCCGGGGACCGCCACCCCCGGGACTTGTTTTGAATACTATGCAGGACGGCATGCGGCCCTCCCGCAGCCCCGGGGACCGCCACCCCCCGGGGCTTGCTTTGAATAATGTGTGGGAGGGCACTCGGCCCTGGGGACCGCCACCCCCCGGGGCTTGTTTTTAATGTGTGGGGGGCCTCCAAGGCCCCCCCAAGCCCCAGGGACCGCCACCACCCGGGGCTTTTCTTAATTATTCGCGGGGGCACACGGCCGCCCGCTGCCCCGGGGACCGCCACAGAGAGGTGGTCCAAGGCCATGCCCCTTTTATACCTCTCTGCAATGCAGCTCTGTGGCGCTTACTGGAGGTACCTGATGGGCTAGTTGAACCCAAGGGACCCCCAGGATTCAAGGGGACTTAATCCCCCAACTTACAACACACCAGAGGGCCCTTTGCACAGTGGTGGAGGGAGGGGGCGGGCCTGATGTGACATGTGTGTACTTATGCAATGACTCCACCAAAACCCAAGCACTTATAAATTCCCCATGCACTCTCCTTGCAGCACTCTAATCATCCAGTCACTACCCATGTACTCATGCAATGACCCAGTCACTAACACATGCACTGCTGCAATCCCTTGAGGACTACCTATGCAGTCCAGTAATCTCCCTGGTACTACCTATGCAGTCCTCCAATCACCCAGCCAGTCCTATATCCTTATCCAATCACTGCGCCAAAACGCAAGCACTTATAAATTCACTGTGCACACTTCTCGCAGTACTCTAATCATCCAGTCACTACCCATATAGTCATGCAATGATCCAGGCACTAACACATGCACTGCTACAATTCCTGTGTACTACCCATGCAGTCCTCTAACCACCTACACACTTCTCATTCGCTCCTTCAATTCACCTGGTAGTACCCATGCAGTCCAGCAATCACCCTGTCACTCCCCGTGTACTCCTCCAGTCACTCAGCCACTACTATGTACTAATCCAAACACTCTGCCAATACCCAAGCACTTATAAATTCACTCAGGCACTCTCCTTGCAGTATTCTGATGTTTCAGTCAGTAGCTATGTACTCATGCAATGATCCAGGCACTAACTGATCACTGCTACAATCCCCTATGCACTACCCATACAGTCCTCTAACCACTTACACACTTCTTATTTGCTCCTTCAATTCCCCAGGTAGTACCTATGCAGTCCCGCAATCACACGGTCACTCCCCGTGCACTCCTCCAGTCACCAAGCACTACCATGTACTAATCCAAACAACTATAACACCTATAGTGGTCAAAGACTGACAGGGGGATTGCTGGAGTGCACAGGTAGTCCTCAGGGGATTGTAGCACTAAATCTGTTAGTGCATGGGTCATTCCATAAGTACATGGTTAGTGACTGGAGGATTAGAGTACTGCAAAGAGGGTACATGGTGAATGTATAAGTGCTAGGGTATTGGAGCAGTGATTGGATAAGTAAACAGTGCTGGCAAGGTGATTGGAAGAGTGCTCACAGAGTGACAGGGGGAATGCTGGAGTGCATAGGTACTGCTCTGGCGATTGTAGCAGTGAATGTCTTAGTGCTTGGGACATTGCATGAGTACATGTGTACTTACAAATTCACCATGCACTCTCCTTGCAGCACTCTAATCATCCAGTTACTACCCATGTACTCATGCAATGGCCCTGGCACTAACTCATGCAGTGCTACAATCCCAAGAGCACACCCATGCAGTCCGGCAATCCCCCTGTCACTCCCTGTGCACTCTTCATGCAATGGCCTAGGCACTAATACATTCACTGCTACAATCCCCAGAGCAGTACCTATGCACTCCAGCACTCCCCTTGTCACTCTGTGAGCACTCTTCCAATCACCCTGTCAGCACCGTATACTTATCCAATCACTGTGCCAATACCAAAGCACTTATAAAATCACCATGCACTGTCCTTGCAGCACTCTAATCATCCAGTCACTAACCATGTGTTTATGCAATGACCCAGGCACTAACAGATGTAGTGCTACAATCCCCTGAGGACTACCTATGCAGTCCAGTAATCTGCCTGTCACTACCTATGCAGTCCTCCAATCACCCAGCCAGCACAATGTACTTATCCAATCAGTCCGCCAAAACCCAAGCACTTATAAATTCACCATGTACTCTCCTTACAGTACTGTAATCATCCAGTCACTACCCATGTACTGATGCAATGGCCCAGGCACTAACACATGCACTGCTACAATCCCCTGAGCACTTCCCATGCAGATCTCTTACCTCCTACAGACTACTGATTCACTCCTCCAATTACCCAGGTAGTACCCATGCACTCCAGAAATCCCTCTGTCACTACCCATGCACTCCTCCAATCACCCAGCCAGCACTATGTACTTATCCAATCACTCTGCCAAAACCCAAGCAGTTATAAAATCACCATGCACTGTCCTTGCAGCACTCTAATCATCCAATCACTACCCATGTACTCATGCAATAACCCAGTCACTAACACATGCACTGCTGCAATCCCTTAAGGACTACCTATGCAGTCCAGTAATCTCCCTGGTACTACCCATGCACTCCTCCAATCACCCAGCCAGCACTATGTACTTATCCAATCACTCCGCCAAAACCCAAGCAGTTATAAAATCACCATGCACTGTCCTTGCAGCACTCTAATCTTCCAATCACTACCCATGTACTCATGCAATAACCCAGTCACTAACACATGCACTGCTGCAATCCCTTAAGGACTACCTATGCAGTCCAGTAATCTCCCTGGTACTACCTATGCAGTCCTCCAATCACCCAGCCAGTCCTATGTCCTTATCCAATCACTGCGCCAAAACCCAAGCACTTATAAATTCCCCATGCACTCATCTTGCAGTACTCTAATCATCCAGTCACTACCCATGTAGTCATGCAATGATCCAGGCACTAACACATGCACTGCTACAATCCCTGTGTACTACCCATGCAGTCCTCTAACCACCTACACATTTCTCATTCGCTCCTTCAATTCCCCTGGTAGTACCCATGCAGTCCAGCAACCACCCTGTCACTCCCCGTGCACTCCTCCAGTCACTCAGCCACTACTATGTACTAATCCAAACACTTTGCCAATACCCAAGCACTCATAAATTCACTCAGGCACTCTCCTTGCAGTATTCTAATGTTTCATTCAGTAGCTATGTACTCATGCAATGATCCAGGCACTAACTGATCACTGCTACAATCCCCTATGCACTACCCATACAGTCCTCTAACCACTTACACACTTCTTATTTGCTCCTTTAATTCCCCAGGTAGTACCCATGCAGTCCCGCAATCACACTGTCACTCCCTTGCACTCCTCCAGTCACCCAGCCACTACCATGTACTAATCCAAACAACTATAACACCTATAGTGGTCAAAGACTGACAGGGGATTGCTGGAGTGCATAGGTAGTCCTCAGGGGATTGTAGCACTACATCTGTTAGTGCCTGGGTCATTCCATAAGTACATGGTTAGTGACTGGATGATTAGAGTACTGCAAAGAGAGTACATGGTGAATTTATAAGTGCTAGGGTATTGGAGCAGTGATTGGATAAGTACAAAGTGCTGACAAGGTGATTGGAAGAGTGCTCACTGAGTGACACGGGGAATGCTGGAGTGCATAGGTACTGCTCTGGCGATTGTAGCAGTGAATGTATTAGTGCCTAGGCCATTGCATGAAGAGTGCACAGGGAGTGACAGGGGGATTGCTGGACTGCATGGGTAGTGCTCTTGGGATTGTAGCACTACATGAGTTAGTGCCTGGGCCATTGCATGAGTACATGGGTAGTAACTGGATTATTAGAGTGCTGCAAGGAGAGTGCATGGTGAATTTGTAAGTACACATGTACTCATGCAATGTCCCAGGCACTAATACATTCACTGCTACAATCGCCAGAGCAGTACCTATGCACTCCAGCATTTCCCCCTGTCACTCAGTGAGCACTCTTCCAATCACCTTGTCAGCACCGTGTACTTATCCAATCACTGCTCCAATACCCTAGCACTTATAAATTCACCATGTAGTATCTTTGCAGCACTCTAATCATCCAGTCACTAACCATGTGTTTATGCAATGACCCAGGCACTAACATATGTAGTGCTACAATCCCCTGAGGACTACCTATGCAGTCCAGTAATCTGCCTGTCACTACCTATGCACTCCTCCAATCACCCAGCCAGCACAATGTACTTATCCAATCAGTTTGCCAAAACCCAAGCACTTATAAATTCACCATGTACTCTCCTTACAGTACTGTAATCATCCAGTCACTACCCATGTACTGATGCAATGGCCCAGGCACTAACACATGCACTGCTTCAATCCCCAGAGCACTACCCATGCAGTCCAGCAATCCCTCTGTCACTACCTGTGCACTCTTCCAATCACTCTGCCACCACCATATACTTATCTAATCGCTCTGCCAAAAGCCCAGCACTTATAAATTCACCATGCAGTCTCCTTGCAGCACTCTAATCATCCAGTCACTACGCATGTACTCATGCAATGGCCCAGGCATTAACTCATGGCAAATACAGAGGAGGTCATGCTAATCACAGGGGTACCCAACGCATAGTGTTCCCTAGTGTATGTAGGTGTTTTCACTGTATTCTAAGTGTCTTTTAGCATAGCACTGGCTCTAGGCATGGTTAGTGAGAGTCAGTTACCACCAGTACCCGTCAGCAAAATGTTGGGGCACAGGAGGACTTTCTGCTCCTCTGTTGGTTCTTTCTGCACATCTCTTGCTTCTTCCTGCACATTTCTTCATCTTTCTGGACTTCTGTTGCCTCTTTCTGCATTTGTCTTGCTTCTTTCTGCGCTTTTCTTCCTCTTTCTTCACATGTCCTACCTTTGTAGGCATAGTTAGAAATAAGCATTTAAAAAACCTTTGAAATTCACTGAAAAAACCACAGGTTTCAGGGACGCTATAGTCAGTTGGACATTTCACTCGTACAAAACCAGAGAAATTCAGCCGTTATAGTTAGTTCAGCTAACTATAACTCGCGCCCCCACAATGCACTGCTGATGACGTCACATATTACATCATTCATGACATGGTCAGTGACATCACTGATGACATCACTGATGACATCTCAAATGACATCACTGATGACATCACTGATGACATCTCAAATGACATCACTGATGACATCATCCATGTGATAATCTGATGCTCCTCCTCATACCCTAATATAACATTTGATACACCCACTCTAAAATACAGACTACCATTTTTGAAACCATAGACACACCAATACCAGTTAGTACATACCCACTCACTAATTCCTATGTCTACACACACATCCACTCATTCACCCATACAGTCACTCATACATGCAGTCAACCATCAATACGGCATTATCATATGCACTCACATATCTATACAGACACTCACACACCGCCACTCATCCATAGAGTTACTCACACACCTAGTCACTCATGCAAACAATCAATCACACTCCCATTTATTCACCTATACAGTTATACACACACCACCTCACTTATTCAAACATATACTAACACATACTTACACTCTTATACAATAACTAATATAAGCAGACACTGATCCATACAGCCACTATCACAATCAATCACTCTCACATATAGTCCTTTATACCCTCCAACACTCACATATACTGCCTTTCACATATGCAGTTACTCACACATGTACCACTGAGGCGTCCATTCACTCACCAACACACCCATACACACACTCACCCACCCATACAGCCCTTCACAGATGCACTCTTGAACCCATACACCCAGTGAATCATCCACTCACACATCTATGCACAGAGTCACACCCCCCCACCCACCCACAAAGACACTCAGGCACCCATACAGATACTCAGACAACCAATCAATAACCCATATAGATCCTCATTTAGCTACTCACCAACCCTTGCAACCGCTTACACACCAACTGCCAAACTAAACTGTGTGAATGTCTGTATCAGTCACTAACCCATGCATTCAGTAAGACACATTTAATCACTCTCTTATACAGTCATGCACCTACTAAATCATCCATCCAGACACTTATACACCCACTCATTCTTCAATACACCTTGGCATATATATAAAACATATTTAAACTTTATAGAAACACAAAGTCACTGGATGATGTCATCAGTGATGTCATCAGTGATGTCATTTGAGATGTCATCAGTGATGTCACTGACCATGTCATGAATGATGTAATATGTGACGTCATCAGCAGTGCATTGCGGGGGCGCAGTTAGTTAGCTGAACTGACTATAACGGCTCAATTTCTCCAGTTTTGTACGAGTGAAATGTCCAACTAACTCTAACGTCCCTGAAACCTATGGTTTTTTCAGTGAATATATATATATATATATATATATATATATATATATATATATATATATATATATATATATTACCTACTGGCGGTCGCCAGTAGGTAGTTATAGTTAGGACCACGTTTCCATAGGAAAAACATTTTTTGATGTGCTTATAACTTTGGCGTCGTTTGACGGATCTTTACGAAATTTTCCAAAAAGTTCCTCTATTCAGGTCAGCTGCTATCCTAAAAGTTTGGGGGGTATTTGTCAAGGGGGAGCTAAGAAAAAAGGGGGGTCCCAAAACGTGTTTTCTCCATTCAATTTCCATACGAAACTTTAGACAAGGCTACAGGTCAAACTGCTGAACGGAATTACGCCAAATTTGGCACAGAGAAAGGTCATGGTCCAGAAAGCACACTTTTGTTTAAATCGGGTAAATCTGTTCAGTAGTTTTAGAGAAATATCAAATTTTCCAGATATTGTTATTTAAGAATTCTGACATCTGATTGGCTGAAGCGTTACGAGCACGAGCTTGCGGTTGATTGGCTGCAAACTGTTGAAACTGGGAAGTGTTGGCAGCCATTTTGTGATTCAGTCCGTCAGCTCACAACTCTCTCTATAAGGCATCAGGTCCGTAGTTCTACCTCTGCGAGGCAACACTAAAAATATCCCGCAGGTCTGACTGTGCGAGATACTCCTTTTACGCTCCCTCTCCCCACATCATCAGCTCGCAGCTATGCCTTTAGAAGCCAGTACGTTGGCTCGCAGCTCTGTGTCTGCGAGCCGTGGGGCCCGCAGCTGTACCTCTGTGAGCCACCTCATTAGCTCGTAGCTGTGTCTGTGCTAGCAGGCCCGTCGGCCCGTTACTCTCCCTCTGCGAGTTAGCCCATCGGGTTGCAGCGCGGAGGGCTCGCTGCTGTATCTCTGCGAGCCAGCCCGTTAACTGATACCTGTGTGTCTGCCAGCAGGCCCGTTGGTCTCCCTCTGTGAGTCAGGCCACAGCTCTCCCTCTGCGAGCCGGTACGGTGCTGTGCTTTTGCGAGCCAAGGGCTCGTAGGTCTCCATCTGCGAGCTGAGCCCCCGGGCCGCAACTCTTCCTCTGCAAGCCTGCCCGACGGCCCGCAGGTGTCTCTCTGCTAGCCGAATCGCAGCTGATACTCTGCGAGCCGAAATTGGAAATATAAGGCGGCTCTAAAAAAAGCCCTTCTGTTTATTAGTTGAGCTACATGTAAGTGCGAATGCACAGCTTCAGGTTAATCAGGAAAATTCGGTTTCCCTCATCTGTAAAGTGTACTCCATCACTTCTGTAGATATCAACGATATCAAAACATATGTTGTTGTTGTAAATCGACCCCATTCTATGGTCTCTGAGGTATGCAGACACAGCTTTGTTGACATTCTTCCTAGATTTTTCAATCGTATGACAAAATTGGTTTGACCATTTCCACTTCTGTCTTTGGCATATATTGGAATATGCAAAGACAGTTTTAGGCAAAAGTAACATCAATTGTCCAAAAGTGTCCTTCATAAGCATTTCCAAACCTACCCAGTCAATGTGCCTAGGTCGTTACCACCACAGTGCACAATCATGAGATCAGGGTTTTGGAGATGCAAACAGGTTTTAACCAAAGGGAGCAATTGGTGCCACTTCAATCCTCTGTGCAAACCATTTAATGTACACATTTTGTAAACTTAGGTCTAAGTCAATACGTCTCTGTTCTGCATACCTCTTGCACCAGAAAACATAGCTATGTCCTACAATCCACACTAGCATTTTGAAGGTATGGCTAGAAGATATGGATAAATGTCTGTAGCTCATGCAGTCCATTTGTAGAATAAGAGATATGTTTAAACATGGGGAATTTTTTTTTTTTTTACATACAAAACATTAACGGATTGGGAGACGAAATGTATTGTGTCCTAAAAAGTAGGGTGTATATTACTTTTGATGAAAAGCATCTTTGTGATTTGTTAATAAAAAGCAGTTTATACGTGGGGTACATATTATAGGATGAAATTTGCTCAGCTCAACCACACCTGCTAATTGTATTTGGAAGGTGCAGTTCAAACTTGAAAGAATGGTGAGCTTTTGACCTCCACGTGCCGTTAAATGTTGGAGAAAATGTTGCAAAAAAAATATCGGTAGGTTTAAAAAATGATGAACTTTTAACCTGCACGTGTCGTAGAATGTTCTAGAAAGTGTTGATACAATACCTTGAACTTTTCACCTGTATGTATCCTTTACAAAACAGTTTATCTGGAAAGTTAAAAAATAAGCAATAAAGAGAGGTTTTGCAATCTAAAACAAATAAGGAACTATTCTGATTCGTTCTTTACATGGATTTATGTGTGGAGCAACAGGGAAATTGTGCCATTACTGGTTCCATTCTTGATGAAAGCGGGGCATTACATGTACTGTGTGACAAGAAAAGAATTGCATGCGTTTGTGACATTTGAAATCTGCATACCAACTAAGAAGGTAAATTAGAAATTAAGAAGGTGTGTTATGTGCGTGGGTGTATCCCTTTGGCAAGCTCAGCCTCTGTGAGCCAGACATTGTTTTTGCATAGGTGCTGGACGACATCTGATGCAGCCCCATCACCTACGCAGTCTGATGTGTCAGGGGCACACAGCCATGCAGCCATCACCCGCCACACACACCGGACACAGAACCCATATGAGGGGAGTTTTGTACCACATTGCCTTCATTGCTGATGTTCTGTGATTGATATGTGTGTGGGCTGCATTGTGGGGGAATTGCCTGTGCACGGATGGTGATGCACACACACATGTTGGTATGTGGAGCCAGGTGCCCGTGCGTCCTTGCGCTGCTTGTGCTATCTCACTCCGTCTCTCTCCCTCGCTCTCTCCCGCCCTGTCATAGCAAACTTGTGAAAGCGATGGGTGCGCGGCTCTCAGCGTGGCACTCGAGTACTTCTTAAGTCTTTCAAACACCGAGGGGTATATTCTCAAGGACATATCGCCGAGTTAACAGCACTTTATCGCAACCAAAATGGTGATAAATTTAACGCACCATTCACAAGCTGGAGCAAACAGCCCATATCACCAGTTTACTAGCGATAGCAGCCTCAAAAAGCATCGTCACCGATGAGTCCGGCAAATATTGCTAATGAGATGTAGAGTAGGCGTTCTTGTGCAAAAAGCAGCGAACACATGACTTCGCAAGTGTCTCAACCACCAGCAAGATCGTCGAAGAGAGTACAAAACAGGCGATAAGGTGCGTTAGTAGCAGAAAGTTTACACCTGCTCTGAGCTGGTGTAAAGTCGGACTACAACCTGCAATATGAAAGGGAGCCCACCCAGAGCCATACGTGAATGACAACAGATGCAATGGAGCCAATGATCATGCAGCTCGGACACCCAACACTGCTCCGTCACCCCCCGCCACCAGCCCCTTGTCAGCCATCCCCCCCTCACCTCCCCCCCACACAAACAAATGTGACAGCAACGTTAGGAAATCTGGAGCGTAACAAATTGGCTGATGTCACACAATTATAGTAAAGAAGATGCATGTGAGGTTGGACAAATAAGAATCTCAGTCATCTATGGATTTACATATAAAACATTTTATTTAAACAAAACAACAAAATAAAAGTAGGTACAGGTATGGCGTGTCATCCCTCGACAATTTGTGAATCACAGCCTGCAAGACAAAAAGAAAGATAAGATTGTGCGTCATGCGTCCATGAAAGGAGAGAGAGAGAGAGAAAGAGAGAAAGTGAGAGAGAGAGGAAGAGACAGAGAAAGAAAGAGTGAGACAGAGAGGAAGACAGAGAAAGAGAGAAAGAGTGAGAGAGAGGAAGAGATAGAGAAAGAGAGAAAGAGTGAGATACAAGGAAGTGAGAGAGAAAGAGAGAAACAGTGTGAGAGAGGTAGAGAGAGAGAAAGAGTGAGAGAGAGGAAGAGAGAGAGAAAGAAAGAATGAGAGAGAGAGGAAGAGACATAGAAAGAGAGAAAGAGTGAGAGAGAGAGAGAAAGGAAGAGATACAGAGTGAGAGAGAGAAAGAGTGTGAGTGACAGAAAGGAAGAGATGGAGGGAGAGTGAGTGTTGACACTGTGGAGAAAATCCTTACAGCTCACCTTTCTGCCACTGGTGTGTCTCCAACCACGTGCCAGAACATAGTGGAGTCTTGAAGTTTAATCATCTGAAACATAGTATAGAATCAGTAATGGCAGAGTACATACAACTGCACACGCCTAATTCTCTGTTTCACCCCTGCGCACCCAGGCTGCTGCACCCCATCGACTCCCGCCGCCCAGAGGTGTCTGCCCGCCTCTGTGCACCTAGGCTGCTGTATCCTATCCACTCCCACTGCCCAGAGGTGTCTGCCCACTGCTGTGCACCCAGGCTGGTGCACCCCATCCAGTCCCACTGCCCGGAGGTGACTGCCCATTCCTGCATACCCAGAGTGCTGCATCCCATCCACTCCCACTGCCTAGAGGTATCTGCCCGCTCCTGTGCACCCAGGCTGCTGCACCCCATCCACTTCCACTGCTCGGAGGTATCTGCCCGCTCTTGTGCACCCAGGGTGCTGCACACTATCCACTCCCACTGCCCAGAGGCGATTGCTCGCTGCTGCGGAAACAAGGCTCTCTGCTCACCTTCCACCACCGGCGTGTGTCTAAGAGGGTCCACCATGTGCTGAAGCAACGTCCTCAGGCGCAAGTTGCGTACACGCGGTCAAGCCGAGCTCACAATTCAGAGCGGGTGTTGATTGCAGGATGGCCACGCATCATCGCAGGCTGCACACGCGCTCAGCTCTGGTGGCACTAACTCAGTGGAACTGAAGTCATCGCCTCGTGGCGGGAGGTCCGTGTCGGGGGGGGGGTCGTCAATCTGTGAATCACGGCCTGCTAGACAAAAAGCAAGATAAGATTGTGCGTCATGCGTCCATCAAAGGAGAGAAAGAGAGGAAGAGAGAGAGAAAGAGTGAGAGTGAGAGGCAGACAGAGAAAGAGAGAAAGAGTGAGAGAGAGAGAGAAACAGTGAGAGAGGAAGAGAGAGAGAAAGAGAGAAACAGTGTGAGAAAGAGGAAGAGAGAAACAGAGGAAGAGTGAGAGAAAGAGAGAGAGAGGTAGAGAGAGAGAAAGAAAAAAACAGTGTGAGAGAGAGGAAGAGATAGAGTGAGAGAGAGAGGAAGGGAGAGAGAAAGAGTGTGAGGGAGAGAAAGGAAGAGATGGAGAGGGACAGTGAGTGCCGACACGGTGGACAAAACCCTCACAGCTCAACTTTCCGTCACCGGTGTGTCTCCAATCACGTGCCGGGACATAGTGGAGCCCTCAAGCTTACTCATCTGAAACGTAGTATGGAATCAGTAATGGCAGAGTACATACAACTGCACACACCTAATTCTCTGTCCCTCCTTTGTGCATCCAGGCTGCTGCACCCCATCCACTTCCACTGCCCAGAGGTGTCTGCTCGCCGCTGCGCACCCAGGCTGCTGCACCCCATCCACTTCCACTGCCCAGAGGAGTCTGCCCGCTGTTGCGCACCAAGGCTGCTGCACCCCATCCACTCCCACTGCCCGGAGGTGACTGTCCGCCGCTGCGCACCCAGGCTGCTGCACCCCATCCACTCCCACTGCCCGGAGGTGACTGCCCGCCGCTGCGCTAACAAGCCTCTCTGCTCACCTTACGCAACCTGCGTGTAGAAAAGAGGGCCTACCACATGCCGCTGCAAGCCCCAAGGCCTGGGCCCGCGGACACCGCACCCTGCATGTCATGCAGCCCCGCTCCGCAGGCCACCAGGTCTCACATTTGGTGCTGGGTCTTGATTTCGCCATGGCAGAGGACATACCAGTTCACCGGGCTTTTCATCGCAGGCTGCATACCCGCTCAGCCCTTGCGGTGCCACTAACTCTGTGACCAGCGAGGCGACGCCAAGTGGCGGTAGGCCTGCGCTGTCTGATGGCTCAGGCCTACACTGCGGTCCAGCAGGGCACACAAAACCTGAGCTGTCCAGACCGCCGGGTCGGGCCATCACCGCAGGCTGCACACCCGCTCAGCAGTTACGGTACCGTACTTCAGTGGACCGAAAGTCACCGTCCCGTGCCGGCCACAGTGTATCCGGTGCGAGCAACTCTGAAATGGTGTCGAGCACGTGCGCCCGGTCTTTTTTATTGGCAGGGTCACGTGTCTTGTGACGCATGTGCTGGATGGGTGTGGTGTGGGTGTATACTAGCCGTGAAGGAGTGGCTGTGGCGTACTGACAACTAGGGTGTGACCAGCAGATCACTGTAATGAAAATCTGGGCCATGTAGCGTTGTTGTCCTTCCCTGTAAGCGTATGCCAGTCCTGCGTGAGGCTGTGAAGAATGACTCCGGAGCTATGGGCGTGGCTCCGTCCTGGGCTGTATGAGAATCAACTGATACGGGTGTCCCTGTTGTAGTGCTGACATCACCCGGGTCGCAAGCGCCAATGTGTCACTCTGTGAGCCAAGTCCCACAACATGGCCAACATGGAAGGTACGGGGAATCACTGACCCTACATTCATCCATAGTTCCACACATGAAAGATGGTGGACATGACACATCTGTGTGGATATGAATGTTTATTGCACATTCAGTGGAGTGTTGCAGCTGTAGCAATACAGGGCCATGGAAAGTTTAAGTTTCAGTTTTTGGCACATGGAGGGCAGCCAATTAGAGCCAAGCTTGTGTTCGGGGTTAGGCTGCGCCAACATATGTACTTATAGAATTACTCCGCCAATACCCAAGCACTTATAAATTCACTATACACTCTCCTTGCAGTACTGTAATGATCCAGTCTCTACGTACGTACTTGTACAATGACCGAGAGAAAGTTACATAACCGAATTTTCACCACTGCCAGAGGTAACATGGTTGCATACGCTGTCCACAGCACAATGTAATGTGGTAGGGCCCAGGGGCGGCATCTTGCATACATAATGAACACACAGACACAGATAGATAGTGGAACTGGGTACGGGCACGTGCGCTCGACTCATTTTTATTACCAGGGTCACATGTCCAGTGACGTCTGTGCTGGTTGCGTGTGGGGTGAGTGTAAGCCAGCCCTCCGGGAATGGTTGGTGCTGGCAACAAGTACAACAGTAATCATTGGATCAGACACAGATTCAATCATAAAGGGTCAATGATTTGTGCTGCACTAAGGTTGGGGCAACAGATGTGAAATAATACACAGAAGATTGTATCGTAAAGGGTCCATGACTTGTGGTACACTGGGGTAGGGGCAGCAGATGTGAAATTATACACAAAACATTGTATCATAAAGGGTCCATGAGTAAGGGTGGGCGGCAAATTCCGTTCCGCTCGCGGAACTTGCGAAATTTCAGCATTTCCGCGTTCCGCGCGGAACGCGGAAATGTCGAAACTTCCGCGATCCGCGGCGGAACGGAATTCGGGTGCAAGAAAGCACTGAAGCAGGTGCCCGAGTTGATAAATATGCAGGGCAGGTGTGCAGAATTCGTGAGCGTGGTTAAGCAGATGTGCCTTCTCTCCAATGTGAAAAGTTAGCTGTAATCCCCGATGGAGGTCTTTGCATCCTTGATTTTCCCGAGCGCAATCCTCGTGCAGAATTCGTGAGCGTGGTTAAGCAGATGTGCCTTCTCTCCATTTCCAACGTGAAAAGTTAGCTGTTATCCTCGAAGGAGGTCTTTGCATCCTTGATTTTCCCGAGCGCAATCCTCGTGCAGAATTCGTGAGCGTGGTTAAGCAGGTGTGCCTTCTCTCCATTTCCAACGTGAAAAGTTAGCTGTAATCCTTGATAGAGGTCTTTGCATCCTTGATTTTCCAAGCTCAATCCTCGTGTAGAATTCGTGAGCGTGGTTAAGCAGGTGTGCCTTCTCTCCATTTCCAACGTGAAAAGTTAGCTGTAATCCCCGATGGAGGTCTTTGCATCCTTGATTTTCTCGAGCGCAATCCCCGTGTAGAATGATGGACAGCTTAATCAAAGGGCCCCGGCGCTTTTGGCGCGGTGGCAAAGTTACAGACACACAGGTCACTGGGGTCAATTCTTCTGGACCTTTACGCAGCTGTAGTGTAGGAAAGGCACTATACATTTACCCAACGAGGTAGCACTTACTGATTAGCCAGTATAAAGTGCTCCAGTTGAGTAGAGGTATTGCACAAAACGGTGGCATCTTCGTGGATAAATATGCAGGGCAGGTGTGCAGAATTCGTGAGCGTGGTTAAGCAGATGTGCCTTCTCTCCATTTCCAACGTGAAAAGTTAGCTGTAATCCCCGATGGAGGTCTTTGCATCCTTGCTTTTCTCGAGCGCAATCCTCGTGTAGAATTCGTGAGCGTGGTTAAGCAGATGTGCCTTCTCTCCATTTCCAACGTGAAAAGTTAGCTGTTATCCTCGAAGGAGGTCTTTGCATCCTTGATTTTCCCGAGCGCAATCCTCGTGCAGAATTCGTGAGCGTGGTTAAGCAGGTGTGCCTTCTCTCCATTTCCAACGTGAAAAGTTAGCTGTAATCCTTGATAGAGGTCTTTACATCCTTGATTTTCCGAGCTCAATCCTCGTGCAGAATTCGTGAGCGTGGTTAAGCAGGTGTGCCTTCTCTCCATTTCCAACGTGAAAAGTTAGCTGTAATCCTTGATAGAGGTCTTTGCATCCTTGATTTTCGCGAGCGCAATCCCCGTGTAGAATGGACAGCTTAATCAAAGGACCCCGGCGCTTTCGGCGCGGTGGCAAAGTTAGACACCCAGGTCACTGGGGACAATTCTACTGGTCCCTTACGCAGCTGTAGCGTAGGGAAGGCACTATACATTTACCCAACGAGGTAGCACTTACTGATTAGCCAGTAGAAAGTACTCCAGTTGAGTAGAGGTATTGCACAAAACGGTGGCATCTTCGTGGATAAATATGCAGGGCAGGATTCAACGGGCGCAGCAAAATCTCCGCAAGCACGCGAAATTCCGCGTGCTCGCGGAGATTTCTTGCCGTTTCGCGGAATTTCGCGGAACGCAACTCCGCAAATTCCACCTACCCTTATCCATGAGTTGTGCTGCACTGAGATAGGGGCATCAGAAACATTCAGCGTGTGCACAGCCAGCGATGATGTGTGGTGCAGGCGAGCCGCACTGGGATCACTGTCTGTTGCCTACTGGACTGAGTCATCTGCAATCGCGACTTGATGTGAATTGTGAGCCCTGCTATGCGCAGTGTAGATCGAAGGCAGTAGTCAGCCCAGACATCGAAGAATGCTTTTAGTCACTTCCTGTTTACAAAATTCGAGGACATAGAGTACAATTCTGTCTGCAATAAATAAATCATGTCTCAATTTAAATTGTGAGCTCTGCTAACCACAGTGTAGGTGTATGGACCAAAAGATGAAACATTTATGGAATACACTGTCGAAATATGTAGGTTTCAGGGACGTTGTAGTTAGTTGCCTACTGGACTCTGAAATTAATGAATGAAGACTGAATTTGAATTGTGAGCCCTGCTGACCGCAGTGTAGGCCGGAGGCAGTGGTCAGGAAGTGTCCACAGCCACGTGGCGTTCACTTGAGCTGCATACAGTTAGTGGTAGGTGTGGCACTCAGCATGTGCGCAGCCAGCGATGATGCAATGTGTCTTGCCTACTGGACTGCGTCATCTGCAATCGCGACTTGATCTGAATTGTGAGCCCTGCTGACCGCAGTGTAGATCAAAGGCAGTAGTCAGCACAGACATCAAGGAATGCTTTTTGTCACTTCCTCTTGACAAAATTCGAGGACATAGAGTACAATTCTGTCTGCAATTAATAAATCAAGACTCAATTTGAATTGTGAGCTCTGCTGTCCGCGGTGTAGACTGCCATTCAGTGTTCTTTTGGACTTGCAAGATGAAGTTGGTCATTGTACTAAAGCTATAACTGATATAAAACAAGTTCTTGAAGCAAGGATACTAATAGGATATTATGTAGGTTTTAGGGACGTAATACTTAGTTGCCTACTGGACTCTGCAATTAATGAATCAAGAGTCAATTTTAAATGTGAGCCCTGATGACCACAGTGTAGGCCGGAGGCAGCGGTCAGCAAGGGCCCACAGCCACGTGGCGTTGAGTTGAGCTGTACAGTTAGTGTCACCTGAAGCAACCAGCGTGTGTGGAGCCTGCGATGATGCGTGGTCCGGGCGGGCTGCACTGGTAGCAATGTCTTTTGCCTAATGAATTCTGTCTTAATAAGTCCACGTGGCGTTGAGTTGTGGTGCACTGAGTTAGTGGCACCTGAAGCACTCAGTGTGTGTGCAGTGTGCGATGATGCGTGATCCGGGCGGACCGCACTGGGATCAATGTCTCTTCCCTACTGGAGTGCGTCATCTGCAATCGCGACTCGATCTGAATTGTGAGCTTGTGAGCCCTGCTGTCCGCAGTGTAGATCGAGGGCAGTAGTCTGTACAGACATAAGTCTGTGGTGCTCTGCTGCTGGGTTCGAAGGGGGCCTGTGTCGAGGAGGCCGGCGGTCTCGGCAGAGGCCTCATGGCAGGGTGAGGGCTGCCGCCCTGGCAGACGCCTTGGCCTTCCCACAAGTGAACCATGCCCAGAGCCCCAGCCTATTTATTCATACTCCTACGCTGGAGTGGCGTACGTTGGACCAGCCCACTCCGCTTCCGCTTCCGGGGGGGACAACACAGCTACATGACCGAGATCTTCCACACTGCCTGAGGTAACATGGTTGCGTCTGTTGTCCACAACACTACAAGCACCAACAGTATATGTCCACATGGAGAGGTTTGTGCTCTGCATAGAGAAGTCTGTCCACCACATCACCGCTACACTTGGTATTGTGCGCATTTTTATTGATGGGTGACTTGCGTCCTTCACACATACTTGGTTGCCACATCTCCCAAGATTCAGCTATTGTGTGGCTGAGGGACCATGCCGTTTTTGGAAGGTCCACTGCCCTGTTCTGTGCTGCCTCGGTGGTAGTAGGGAGGGGGGTGGTCCAGGGGGGGGGAGGTCCTGAGGGTTCTGGCAGTGGGTGTTGTGGCCTTCTTGGGTGTCGGAGCTGCATGGTCAGTAGCTCTATGACATGTGTTGGTCTTCAGATGTGGTTCTGGGCTGGGCTCCCTTTCACACTGTAGGTAGTCGTCCTGCTTTACACCAGTAAAAGGCAGATGTTAAATTCCTACTGCTAACGTAGCTTATCGCCTGTTTTTGGATCGCACCCCAGTTTTGGCTGCTCGTTGAAAATATCGGGAAGTGGTGTTTTCGTGTTATTTTTGCACGGGAACGCCAACTCTGCATATTATTAGCGTTAGTTGTCGCTCTCATTTGTGGCAATTTTTTTTGCGGAAGCTATTGTTGGAAAACTGGCGATATCGGCTGTTTTCACTAGGTTGAGAATGGAATGATAATTTAAAATCACTGAAAAAACCATAGGTTTAATGAACATTATAATTAGAAATTGGCATTTAAAAAATGTTTGAAATTCACTGAAAAAAACATAGGTTTCAGGCACGTTATAGTTAGAAATTAGCATTTAAAAAACCTTTGAAATTCACTGAAAAAACCATAGGTTTCAGGGACGTTATAGTTAGCTGGACATTTCACTCATACAAAACCATAGAAATTCCACTGTTATAGTTAGTTCAGCTAACTATAACTCGCGCCCCCGCAATGCACTGCTGATGACATCACATATAACATCATTCATGACATGGTCAGTGACATCACTCTTGACATCACTGATGACATCTGAAATGACATCACTGATGACATCATCCATGTGACAATCTGATGCACCTTCTCACACCCTAATATAACCTTTGATACACCCACTCCAAAAAACAGAATACCATTTTTGAAACCATAGACACACCAATACCACTTACTACATATCTAATCACTGGTTCTTAGGTCTACACACTCATCCACTTATTCACCCATACAATCACTCATACATGCAGTCACTCATCAATACAACACTATCATGAAGGTTTGACGGGAGAACATGGCGGCCGGCTGAACGCCTAGGTCGCGAGTCCCGCAGTCGAGCGGTTTTGTAACTAGGAAATACTTACGGTTGGGTGCGGTACACACTAGGAGCTGCGGGGCTATGTGGGCCCCTCCCTCCCTCCGGTGAGGGTCCGAGTTTAGTGGCGGGTCGCGGAGTTTGTTTTTGGCGCGGCGCCTGCCTTGGCGCTGTCTGTGGAGGCAAGCTCTGAGGGCTGCGGAGCTGTGCGGCGGCCCGCCTGTTGTTGTTTGGAGGCTGTGGGACGAGCAAGAGGGGCTGCCGGAGCTCGCGAGAGTAAGTGAGCGAGCCCAGTGAAGAGCGCGGAGCGGAGAGCACGGAGGAGCTGAATGGGACGGGGAGCTGTGGAGGCATTGGGAGGTGTGCTGTCCCCCACTCCTTGTGACGACGGAGTCAGGACCGGAAAAGAGCGAAGTGAGTTGGGGGACTTTTGGTCAGTGGCAGCTCACACATTTCAGCACTTACGCAGGACTACATTCAAACAAAACTTTAGAGGGGCCCCCTATAATTTATTTTACCACTCAGAATCAGAGGGTTTACCAGGATCCTCAATATTTAATGTAGAGGCCCCTTGTGCTTATGCTAAACCCAGGCTGAAAGTAACTGGACTAAAAAATATTAAATATCAAACGGGCTCCCACACTCAATCCTTTTATACAGATGACGAAGTGGAACCCTCTGTTTGCATGAATCCCAATAGGAAAAAAGGTCAAGGCAAGAAGAGGGGCTCGTCTGTTTCACAGCTGTCTGTCACCGGTAGCGGGTAAGAGCGATAAGCATAATCCCATAGTCGCTAATATCACGTCTGACACATTAGGAAATGGGTCTCAAAAGCCAAACTTGCGGAGTCAAGGAAGAGTGGAAATAGTGTCGTCAGATAAAATCCCTGAGTCAGCCCAGGAGCAAGCTAAAGATTGGAGCTCACTACAGGATATTGGCTCAGTTAAATACATCAGCAGGAAACAAATGGCCCAAAAATCCAAAGGAGCTACGACAGCTGTGGTTTCCACTAGAGCCGCAAAAATAGCAAAAAAAGAACAGCTAAAGAGAGGCTCTAACTTAAAAGTTACCCCTCATTGCGCTCCTTTTTAAAATCCAAGAGAAGCCAACACAGAGCGAAGCTTTTACTGAATGTAACGCCTACACTAGCACTGAACATAATGGAGTCACAAAACAAATATCAAACTCTCAGGCTAGAAGATCAAGGCCAGGACGATGAACACACCACAGATGCTACTTCAGAAGAAGCTCCACATACAGAACCCTTGCAAAGTGAGGGCCACTTACACCACAGTAAGCTAGCTGATGGCCAAGGAAGCGAGCAAGGTAGAGATACCCCTTTAAGGGAGGATATGGGGGCTTCAGCGGCCTCACTGTTAATGGAGATGAAAAATGGGTTTGCCAAATCAGAGAAAAATCAGGAGAAAATTCAGGCCACTTGTGAGGCTCTGGAGGCTAAAGTTAACGCATTGGTTAATAGAGTGGTAGTAGTCGAATCGGTTCTGGAACATATAAAGGATGATGTGAGGATTTGTCAGAGTGACATCAAGAAAATATTCTCAACAGAAAGTGAACTCAGAGATAAAATTGAGACCTTAGAAAACAATGCTAGGAGGAATAATTTGCGCTTACTAAATATTCCTGAAGGTCAGGAAGGCCAAAATATAAGATCTTTTGTAGTGAGTCTCCTGAAAGATTTTATACCTGATTTGGATGAGAAAGTGTTGGACGAAGACATACAAAGAGCCCATAGAGACCCATTTAGGCTAAATAGAGATAGGAAAAACCCACGCAGAGTTTTAGTCAATTTTAAAACTTATTCAATAAAAGAACGCATATTGATTAAAGCTCTAAACTCTGGCAACCTAACAAGAGACGGATATAACTATAAAATCCGCTCGGACATCTCCAAGGCCACCGCTGACAGGCAATGGGCCCTAGGAAAATATATGCAGGACCTCAGGGTCGAAGGAGCCACTGTCCAGATGAAATTTCCAGCCCTTTTACGCATAATGTGGTGTAATAAAACCTATAACATTAGAGCCCCAAAAGAAGTGGAGCAGCTACTAGAAATTATGAAGACAAACAGGGATAAGTAGCCTTATATGCTAAAATGTTCTAAAAAATTACAGCCGCTCGACTGCGGTTCTCAAACCGGGCAACGAGGTTGCCCAATGGAAATGGGGAGGGTTCTCCAGGGTGGGGGTATGATTATCTTTTTTATGGTTTTTTTTGTGCACGTTGACAATTTCTTTGGGTGGGGAGCATTTAGGGATAAAATTAAAAAAAATATCTGTCCGATATGTGAGTTATATAGCAAACAGGGAGGGCGCCATAGGCAACAAGAAAGAAATCAACTCAATGGGTGATTTGAAAATAGCAACATGGAATGTGAATGGGCTAAGAACAAGGGGTAGGCGTCAAAAGATTTTTGAGTACCTTAAACAACAAAATTGCGATATCATTATTTTACAAGAGACACATCTGTTAAGAAATGAGTGGCTTAAAGCTATAAAATACGAGAATTGGATTGGGGAGACCGTTTCTACCAACCAAACATGTAACACTAAGGGTGTGTCTATCATTATTAGAAAATCACATATTCTTACGCTAATAGGACAAACTATAGATTCAAGAGGAAGATGGGTTATAGCAAATATAAAAGTCAATGATATCGCCTTCTCCGTTGCGGGGTACTATGGGCCCAATATAGATGATCCAGTGCCCCTTCAGTCATTATACGCACAGTTGCTATTACAGTCCACTCCAATAATACTAGGTGGCGACTATAATATTTTATTAGATCCTAAAAGAGATAGACATCCCCCAAGTAAAGTCTTAAATCTACCCAAGATGCGAGAGTACCTGAACAGACTTAGAGAAGATCTGGGTTTAATTGATATTTGGAAATTAAAAGGGGACAAAACAAATAAATTTACTTTTAGAAATTATAAATATCGCCATGCCTCTAGACTAGATTTCTTCTTAGTGGATAATTTCTTAAGTAATAAAGTGAAGAAAGTCCAGCACTTGCCCGCACACTTGTCCGATCACTCATTAGTTCAATTACATATTAAGTTTGAGTTAAGGCAGGGCGAGAAAAGGTGGACTGTGGATCGAACACTCCTATTAGACCAACAAGTTATTGACAAATTAGTGGTAACAACTGAAAATTACTTTAAGGAAAATGGTGAAGGGAGGTGTCCAAAATGATAGTCTGGGATGCGTACAAAGCCGTGCTTAGAGGCACACTAGCCGGCATAGCAATAGGAAAAAATAAATTGAAGAAGCTTAAAATTTCACAAATAGAGGCAGACTTACAAGAGAGACAAGCCAACCTAGAAAGTTCGACTCTTGAAGAAGATCGTAGCAGTTTAAAAAGGAAATAACGAAGCTGAAACAGGAGCTCACCTCAGAACTAGAGGAAAAGATAAGGAGGAGATGGCAAGCTAGTACTTTGTCAAATTATGAATTTGGGGAGATTAGCGGTAAATTGTTAGCTTGGAAGCTCAAGACAGAGCAAAATAGAAACAAGATAACAGCCATTCACAAGGGAAATGGAGGACAAATAATTGAAGACAAGTCAGGCATCGAAGAGGCCTTTGAACATTTTTTCCAGTTATTATACAAGGAAGACCTAGTACCTTCTCCCCTAACGATAGATACATACTTAAACAAATCATTTGGTTTGAAGTTAGATGAAGATTCTTGTGAAATTTTAAATGCACACATCACTTTAAAGGAGGTCCAGGAAGTAATTAGCAACCTTAAAAGAGGTAAGGCAGCTGGACCGGATGCCATACCTAATGAGTTCTATGTAGCACTAAAAGACTGTCTCGCACCCAGATTAACTGTCCTCTTTAATGTTATTTTTTTGGAGGGCCTTCCAATCCCTAAATCTTGGAATGAGGCGACGATTAGCTTGATATTAAAACCAGGAAAAGATCCTCTATGTTGTGAGTCCTACAGGCCAATATCGCTCCTTAATACAGATTACAAAATTTTTCCCAGCTCTTAGCAAAAGACTCGGCTCATTATCTCATAAAATTATTTGTGAGGATCAGAAGGGATTTATTAAAGGTAGACAACTACATGATCTTACACACCAACTGATTGGAGCCATTGATATTGCAACTCAAGAGAAAGTATCCTTGGCAATTTTTACGTTTGACGCGGCAAAGGCATTTGACCGTGTTAACTGGTCATACTTACAAAAAGTCATCTTACACAATAATTTAGGTTTAAATTTCTCACGGGTAATAGATAATATTTATTCGGCTCCTATGGGGAAAATACTTGTCAATGGAAGCATTTCAAATAGTTTCCAAATTAAGAGAGGTACTAGACAGGGGTGTCCATTCTCACCCCATCTCTTTAATTTGTATATAGAGCCGCTAGCCAATACAATTAGGACATCTAAAGAAATCCCCCTTTTAGCTTTAACAATTGGGAGTTAAAGGTGGCATTATATGCCGACGACTTGATGCTTTACTCGTGTAATTTAAAGGAATCATGGAACAGTATAATTAGTATATTAACAGATTTTGGGAAATCTCTGGTTACCAAATAAATAATCATAAAACAGAGGTAATGCATTGGAACATACCTACTCCACAAATTGAGTCCAAGAAAAAAATCAAATATTTAGGGATCCAAGTTCTAAACAGTATCGATGATATCGCTCAAGTGAACTTGGATACAAAAACTAAAGAGATGAGGAAATTACTGAATTATTGGAACTGTTTATCGCTCACCTTCATGGGGAGAGCTAATGTAATAAAAATGGCTATCCTTCCGAAATTTACTTTTATTTTTAACACAATTCCTTTAGAGTTTAATTTACGAAGCCTAAGAAAAATTCAGGCCGAAATAAACTCGTTTATTTGGGCATCTAAAAGTGTTAGGATAGCATGGAAAAAACTGTCCCAGAAGAAGATTCAGGGGGGATAGCTAGCCCGGACCTTATTTTATACTACAAAGCCTTCCATTTTAAGAACATAAGGCACCTCTTCCGAGATCATGAGTCATATCCTCCCTACTGGAAAGCAGTGACAATACATGATCATTGTCTCTATAAATTTGGACATCAAAAGTTCTTCAAGAAAATCAGACTAAAGGTGCCAAAAGCTGCATTCAAACTATGGTCAGACATAAGGAAACTATGGCAGTATCCATATTATAGCCCTCAAGCACCGATATGGAACTCCCCTGGGACTCCCGAATGCCTGAAAGACTCATTAGCCCTTTCGTTGAAAAGGGTTGGGATTAACAAGTGGGGAGAGCTGTTGGAATTTGGTAATTTAAGATCCTGGGATGAGTTAGTGGAAAGAACGAAGAATGGAATATCCAGGTTTAAATTTTACCAGTTGGTTAGCTGGTCTAAAGAGCAAACGACCTGGCCAGATTATGTTGGGAATCTGGAGGCTGAACTGCATAAAGACTCTGGGAAGAAAGAAGTATCGAAGTGGTACTGGCAGATGGTGGGGAAGAAGGAAGGCGACAATGATACTCCAGACCTCAAGTGGAAGAAGATCTTTCCAGTTCAAGAACTACAGCAAGTCTGGCAAGTATCCTGCACTTTTTTATGGCACATTATAATTTCTACACCTCTCAGGAAAAACCATTTGTTTACCCTGCACAGATCACATTGGACTCCTGAAAAGTTATCAAAGATGAATATCCAGATGATCAAGAAATGTCCAAAGTGCGGTGAGAGGAAAGCAAATGATATCCATATGTTTTATTCATGTCACTACCTTGACACATTTTGGAGTGAAACTGGTAAGATCATTGATGGAAGCCTAAACACAACCATTAAGGTAAGCGCCTTTAATGTCATTTTCGGCATAGTGGATATCGATAACTCTAATATCACACTAACAAAGATGCAGAAATATCTTTTTTTACATTCATCTTAATCGCAAGACGTGAGATCTGTATAAATTGGATCCTCCCTTCTCCTCCTAAGGTTGAGGACTGGGTTCGGTCTGTAGATAAATTCAGGAATATGGATAGAGCCAGAGGGGAATGTAAACATACAAATCACTGGGATTTATGGGATATATACAGACGGTAGGATAGGAAGGGCGGTCCAATGATTTAAACAACTGTGATTATGGCCATTCTGAGTTTTACTGGGGTCGGAACAGCGAGATACTAACTCAGGCAAAATGGCAATATTGGTATTAAAGCATGGTTTCCACCTCATTCTCGAGGGCGTCTAGCGAGAGGTGTCCCTGTTGCTTTTTACAACAAGATCGCATTAATGAGGACAAAAAAAAAAAAAAAAAAAAACACTATCATATGCACTCATACACCTACACAGACACTCACACACCAGCACTCATCCAGAGTTACTCACACACCTAGTCAGTCATGCAAATAATCAATCACACTTCCATTTACTGACCTATACAGTTATACACACAACACATTACTTATTCAAACAGAAAGAAACGCATAATTACTCTCTTATACAATCACTGATACAAGTACACACTCATCCATACAGCCACTCTCACAATCACTAACTCACGTATAGTCATTTATATACTCCAACTCTCACATACACTTTCTTTTACATATGTAGTTAGTTAGACATGTACCACTGAGACATCCATTCACTCACTAACACACCCATACACACAGTTACCCACGCATACAGCCGTTTCCACATGCACTCTTGAACCCATACACCCAGTGAATCAACCACTCAAACATGTATGCACAGAGTCACACACCTCCCACGCAGCCACACACACTCAGGCACCCATACAAATACACTGGCAACCAATTAATAACCCATATAGACACTCATGTAGCTACTGACCAACCCATGCAGCAGCTTATACAACAGCAAACAGACTGATATAGACATTCACACAGTTTAGTCACTAACCCATGCATTCAGTAAGATACATGTAATAACTCAGTTAAACAGTCAGTCACACACCTAATAAATCCTCCATCCAGACACTTATACACCCACTCATTCTTCAATACACCTTGGTATATATATAATACATATTTAAACTTTAAAGAAAAACACATTCACTAGATGATGTCATCAGTGATGTCATCAGTGATGTCATTTGAGATGTCATCAGTGATGTCATCAGTGATGTCATCAGTGATGTCATCAGTGATGTCCCTGACCATGTCATGAATGATGTAATATGTGATGTCATCAGCAGTGCATTGCGGGGTGCGCGAGTTATAGTTAGCTGAACTAACTATTACAGTGGAATTTCTATGGTTTTGTACGAGTGAAATGTCTAGCTAACTATAACGTCCCTGAAACCTATGGTTTTTTCAGTGAATTTCAAAGGTTTTTTAAATGCTCATTTCTAACTATAATGTCCCTGAAACCTATGGTTTTTTCAGTGATATATATATATATATATATATATATATATGTTCCAAAAACAGTCGACAGACAATGCTGCGCACTCCCGGGCTTATTGAGTTCAGTAATTATTTTATTTCATTTCATATCGTGCAACCAAAATCCAACTTACTAACGCGTTTTGGCCTCCTTGCCTCTTCAATATCAGTAACCCTGTGAGAAAGGACACCTTATAACAAAATCATATTTCATTGGGCAGCAGTTCATTCATCAGATACATAGAAAATGGACTGTAAAAATGAATCAGACGGTTCATGTCCCCCTTGGGGGCAATCTTATAACATACAATTTAAACAAAGAAATCTAGGCAAAAAATTCATTAATCAGAATTCAATGTCGATGTGTGTGCAAAATAAGGAATACTACATATTTAGATAATCCTCCACCAGTATAATTCCAAAAATGCAAAATCGTAAATTTCAATAAACAAATCTTATTTCATAATCGTGGTAAACAAATGCTTCCCAGGGTTGCAGAATTGCATCAAACCTGTGCATCTTGATTACGCCATGAATGGGCCTTAATTGTCCCAAACAAAACATTTCATTGTAGCATTCAAGGAATTACAAATAGAATCTCAACTGTTGAAGAGAATTCATTCAAACAATAGTTGCTTCGTACAATACTATCAACAATCAAAAATATTAGATATTATTTATGCCCTAAATGGGGTGATACCTCATGGGCACATACATCTAAAACCAATAATTCTTAAGACCGCCAGAATCTCAAAATTGTCTCCTTCATAATTCCTACTAAAAACAGACTATATCGGGGAGGCCAACTCTATCTACCTATGTGGGAATGGATCATGGTTAACCTATGTGTGACCACAGCTCTTCCTCGCTATTCAGACCCCATGGTGTATGTGTTCTGAGTTCCACTGTATATCTTGACTCCAATTGTCTAAGGAGTCTCACACGATCTCCACCTCTTTCTTTATTGATTACTTGATCAATGCAGAAGTAACGTAGCCTGTTGCTTCTGCCCTCATGTGCATCAGCAAAATGCCTGGCTACCGGGTATGTACTATCGTGGTTAGTAATGGCTCGTGTGTGTTCTAACAACCGGTTTTTAGCAGGATGTATTGTGCTTCCAATGTATTGGAGGCCACAAGGACATATCAGGCAATAGATCAAAAATTTGAATAACAGTTTAATAGCTTATTGATAATTCTTTTTTCTTTTTTGCCTGGAATCTGATAATCCAGAAAGCACTCTTTTTGTTAAATCGTGTAAATCCGTTCAGTAGTTGCTGATAAATTTAAACATTTCTCATATATCCATATATCTCAAGTCTGCAATCTGATTGGCTGCCAACAGTTCCAACCAGGAAGTGTTGGCCTCCATCTTGTGACTCGGTTAAAGCGAGTCACAAGAAAAAAGGTAAACAAGAGGATTAAAAACAAGAAAAGGGGGCAGGGTAGAAACACCCTGACCCCCTAGGCCTGCTCAGAGGGTCCCACAGGTAAAAAAAACATTGTTAAATACAATTTCAGCGGTAGTCGCATAGGGTGCACGATCCCGCCGAAAATTTTAAAAGATGAAGCCCGGTCGCCTGTGCTTCTTTTTTTTTTTTAAGTCCCAGGGTGGGCCAGGTCCCAGGGGCAATTGTAATTAAATATGCGGGGACCCAAGGGGGCCCGCGGGGGCTCCCACACCTCGGGGGACCACCTCTTCTCCAGGGCTATGTTAATTAAGTGTGGGGGAGCCACACGGGCCCCGCCCATGCAGCCTGCCACCTCCCCGGTGATACTTATGTTAAATGTGGGGGCCATGCGCTCCTGCAGCCCCGGGGACCACCACCTCCCCAGGGCTATTACTAATTAGACATTTCTTCGGGTCCTACACGCAGCTGTAGTGTAGGAGATGCACTACACGTTTACCCATCGAGAGAGCCCTTACTGATTAGCCATCAGAAAGTACTCCAGTTGAGTACAGGTATTGCACAAAAAGGTGGCCTCTTCTTGGCTAAATATGCAGGGCAGGATTCATTCTGGCACGATGCTTGTGCCACAAAAATTAAACCTCAACAGGAAGCACATACAGATATAAGGAAAGCAGGTGCCTGTCAGGGACTGTCCGGGACTATGTCGGGAACACAGTCAGGGACTTGAGCAAGGGATGGGGACAGGGTAAAAAATGTACCGTGCACAGAAAGAGTAGTACAGCGCTGCCCAGGATCACACAAGGAGTCAGAGGAGAAAAAGGGATCCAAAGGGGAAGCCTGTACAAGATGGCTAAGACTCAGAAAGGAAGGGCACTCACAAGGCAATTTAGCATTCAGACTAACTACACACAGGACGGACGTGCAAGACATATATATAATACAACATTAACAATGTAGGGAATGTGGGGTAAAGCACTCAGGAGCTCCACATGGTAAGACTGAAGCTCAGTAAGTTCCTCACCCACAATTGCTGTTACAGATACTGGCTGAAAATACCCACATATAGGATATGTATGCAAAGACGGGGTCTGTGGAGCTTATACCTATGGTGATGTTATAAATGTAACTCAAAGACAATACTCACAGTGAACAAGAAACACCACCTAGGTAGTCAGCTGTGCCCACGGATCCTGGCGATCAAACAGGAACACACAAGGCAGTAACAGCAAAGGGGTAGACCTAAACACAAGCACAATAGACAAGGAGGAGTGCTTAACAGGAAAGGAAGGAAATCACAGTGCACACTTGGCAGAAAGCAGGTAACAAACATACAAGGTAACAGAAGCAAGACAGCAGAATAGAAAGACAGCAAACTAGAACTGGAACCAAGGAAATGGGAAGAAAGGCAGGGACTGGAAAAGGATATACAGAAGAGGAGGCTACAAGGGTATACTAGAATAGTGCAGGTTCAGGAATCAAAAAAACAAAGTAGCATAGAAGACAGTGCTGGGGCAGGAACAAGAATTAAGCTAAGGCTCAGGAGTCAAGGTAGCACTGCAGACCATGCTAGTTCAGGAACAGGGAATTACTAAAGCTTCAGGAGTCAAGGTAGCACTGCAGGCAGTGCTAGTTCAGGAACAGGGAAACTGCTGCAGTTCAGGAACAAGGAACGCTAAGGCTCAGGAGTCAAGGTAGCACTGCAGGCAGTGCTAGTTCAGGAGGAGGGAAAGTGCTACAGTTCAGGAACAAGGAAAGCTAAGGCTCAGAAGTCAAGGTAGCACTGCAGGCAGTGCTAATTGAGGAATAAGGAAAACAGCAGGAGCTCAGGAACAAGGAATAACAATCTCAGGAAACACTGGAAACAAGGCTATCAAAGGCTCAGGAAACACTGGAACAAGGATCGGTCTCACCGGTATACAGCTACAATGACCAACACTGGGCTGAAGGGAGCTGGGGCTTAAAAGAGCTCACAGTAATCACATGCATCAGGTGAGAGCAGGATAGCAGCAGCCAGCCACAGGTGAACTGAATTCCTCCACCCATCCTTGGCCTGCAACGGTGGAGACAAAGCAGTGAGCAGCGGATTATAGGTAATTGAGTTTCCAGCATGAGCAGACTGGCTTCCACAAAACCCGGCATGGATTGAGAATGGATGTCAATTCCTAAATGATGTCCAAATGCCTGGAAGTCAGGATATGCATACAGGGGAGTGTCTGAAAGCATATTATAATACTGGAAAGCCCCACAATTCGGCCCCCTGGTGGTGGGCACGAGAATGCAGGGAGCGAATCGTAACAGTACACCCCCTCCAAAGACCGTCTCCCAGAATCTGGAACTGGATTCAAAGCCTTTGCTCCTAAGAAGCAAGTCTATTTCATTCATAGATGTAGTGCAAGATACCAGAGGACTGCAGGAATACTGTGATGTTCTGGAGGGTTGGATAATAGGCTGGAAATTGACAGCAGTATTGAAGGCAGAACTTGAAGAGTCCAAATCCAGTGACAGGGGCTTAGAAGCCTGAATTAAATGTGTTTGAAGTCCTGATGATGGCAGGCTAGAGTAGCACTCTGAAAACAAAGGCAGATTGACTGCAGGGTCAAAAGCAGATAACGGATTGGCAGGAGGCACAGAAGTCAAAGGCAAACTGGCTAAAAACAAAGGAGGGGACAGGAAGCAGACCTGAAGTTCTGGCCTTGGAGAAAAACATACAATAGACTCGCATGCAGGATTCTTTGGAAGCAGGTATACAGGAGATCCAGGCCCTGGAGGCTTACATGTTGAGAGTTTTGTTTCTGATGCTGGAGATTCAGTCTCTGAATGTATACGTACTGAGACCTCAGAGGGCTGGCAAACTGGAAGCACAGGGTCAAAAAGTAGGCAAGATAAAGGCTCAAGGCCAGAAGGCAGGGAGCCTGGAAGCTCTGGTGCTGACGGCAGGGCGCCCTGGAAGCTCTGGTGCTGACGGCAGGGCGCCCTGGAAGCTCTGGTGCTGAAGGCAGGGTGCCCTGGAAGCTCTGGTGCTGAAGGCAGGGCGCCCTGGAAGCTCTGGTGCTGAAGGCAGGGCGCCCTGGAAGCTCTGGTGCTGAAGGCAGGGCGCCCTGGAAGCTCTGGTGCTGAAGGCAGGGCGCCCTGGAAGCTCTGGTGCTGAAGGCAGGGCGCCCTGGAAGCTCTGGTGCTGAAGGCAGGGCGCCCTGGAAGCTCTGGTGCTGAAGGCAGGGCGCCCTGGAAGCTCTGGTGCTGAAGGCAGGGCGCCCTGGAAGCTCTGGTGCTGAAGGCAGGGCGCCCTGGAAGCTCTGGTGCTGAAGGCAGGGCGCCCTGGAAGCTCTGGCTCTGAAGTCAGACAGGCTGGAAGCTCTGGCTCTGAAGTCAGACAGGCTGGAAGTTCTGGCTCTGAAGTCAGACAGTCTGGAAGTTCTGGCTCTGAAGTCAGACAGGCTGGAAGTTCTGGCTCTGAAGTCAGACAGGCTGGAAGTTCTGGCTCTGAAGTCAGACAGGCTGGAAGTTCTGGCTCTGAAGTCAGACAGGCTGGAGACTCTGACTTAGTAGGCAGGTGAGCTGAGGGCTTGGGCTCTGAATGCAGGCAGTCTGAAGGCTCCAGTACTAATGGCAGGCAGGCTGCAGGCTCGGGCTCAGATGGCAGGCAGGTTGCAGGCTCGGGCTCAGATGGCAGACAAGCTGAAGGCGGAATGGCACTAGGTTCCCAGACTTTAAACTCTGGGAATGGTAGTAGCTCATGAACAGTAGATCCGCTGTTATCAGTAGTGACATCTTCACAGGTCCTTGGCACATTAAAACACACAGAAGCACTTTCTTCCGGATGGCTAAGAATAGTGCTTATCTTAGAGTCTCTGACGGTCAGACTTCTTTTACTATTTGGCAGTTCGCATCTCTTAGTCAGAGGAAACAGTTCAAAGACTTCTTGGTCATGGGAGATTTGTTCAATTCCTTCTGCATTACAAGGTGGTACAGATGCATCAGAGCATAGAGTAATATTTCCTGACTTTTCAATATGTGGTGTGCTTGAAGGCGAGAGAGCAAACAAGGGGTCAGGATTTTGTTCCTTTTCAGTGAGGAGGTTGGCTTCAGTCGCAGAAGTTAGACCAAGAGCATAGACTGAGTCAGAGGGTGTTGTCACATCGGGGATTATGTTGGGCACTGCTTCAGGTTTTGTCTGTATGTCAATGGCCAGTGTATGTGATACCCCGGGGGTGGAACTGACCTCACTACCAGGAAGAGAAAGCAAACAAGTATTTAGTGTCTTTCCTGGCATCTGGGGTTCCTTAGAAGTGGAGGGATACATCTCAGATGTAGCGCCTAGATGTAATTTAGCACTAGAAGACAAAACACCAGATGAGTTAGAAAATTCTGACTTCAAACACATACTTTGATTAACTGCACTGTGAGACAAGGTACTATGGCTTTTCTGAGTGGAATCTGAGTGATCAGCCACAGTATTATTCACAAAATCGCTGGACCAGCTCCGAGGGGAATGCAAAAGAGAGCGCAAGGCTTCATTCTCCATTTCTAAGGATGCTAACATAGAGGTGGAAAAGTGGTCTTGTACAGGGGTTTTAGATTCCCACTTGAACTCTGGGTTATAGTTTTTTAACAGAGTCTGAAACATTTTATTCTCTCATTGTAATTCAAGAATCTTAGATGTAAATATATCCTGTGAAGACTGCAGATCTTTCTCTACGAGGACAGTGGTAGGCTTGGAAACTTCACAACAAGCAACAGAGCTACAACTTGGATTTTGTTCAAACTGGCTATTAGCCGCCTGTGTTCTAGTAGGTCTTTTCTCTATTTTGTTAAACTGATTATTGTTTACTTTGAACGTGGTATTTAACAAGGTCCCTTTAGTATCCGAGACTGTGATCTTTACTGGACTACAAAACTGGGTAACATTATTTGAATGAGAACAGAGGTTATGAAATGAATCTGCTCTTTCTTTGGTTGTGTGGTTGAATATTGTATTTTACAACCACTTACAGCAGACATGCTAGAATCAGAATTCTTGTTCAGCAAACTGAGTATGGTATCATTCTCCTTTTGCAATGCTGACTCAGACATTGAATCTGGCTCAGAACAGAATATTAAGTTAGGATCTGGCAAAGAGGTGTTTGAGAGCCAATGAGTAAAATATTCAGAACGTAAATGTCCATTTCTCATAAGAGGATTCATTGTTTCAGGACTTGGGTGAACATTCTTAAATTGAAAAGTAGACACTAAATGCCTCTCATTGGTGTGCAGTGGTGAGCTACCCTGCACAAACGTAAATGATGCACTGGTGTGTTTCTTTCTTAAACCTCTCATTATGACACCTTCAGGATGTTCAAACAGAAATGTAACAGAAAAATGGTAGCTAACTGAACGCAAAGAAACCTCACAAGTGACCCTGGAAATGTGGGTTGGTCATTCTGTCAGGGACTGTCCGGGACTATGTCGGGAACACAGTCAGGGACTTGAGCAAGGGGTGGGGACAGGGTAGAAAATGTACCGTGCACAGAAAGAGTAGTACAGCGCTGCCCAGGATCACACAAGGAGTCAGAGGAGAAAAAGGGATCCAAAGGGGAAGCCTGTACAAGATGGCTAAGACTCAGAAAGGAAGGGCACTCACAAGGCAATTTAGCACTCAGACTAACTACACGCAGGACAGACATGCAAGACATATATAATACAACATTAACAATGAAGGGATTGTGGGGTAAAGCACTCAGGAGCTCCACATGGTAAGACTGAAGCTCAGTAAGTTCCTCACCCACAATTGCTGTTACAGATACTGACTGAAAATACCCACATATAGGATATGTATGCAAAGGCAGGGTCTGTGGAGCTTATACCTATGGTGATGTTATAAATGTAACTCAAAGACAATACTCACAGTGAACAAGAAACACCACCTAGGTAGTCAGCTGTGCCCACGGATCCTGGCGATCAAACAGGAACACGCAAGGCAGTAACAGCAAAGGGGTAGAACTAAACACAAGCACAATAGACAAGGAGCTAGCAAGGAGGAGTGCTTAACAGGAAAGGAAGGAAATCACAGTGCACACTTGGCAGAAAGCAGGTAACAAACATACAAGGTAACAGAAGGAAGACAGCAGAATAGAAAGACAGCAAACTAGAACTGAAACCAAGAAAATGGGAAGAAAAGCAGGGACTGGAAAAGGATGTACAGAAGGGGAGGGTACAGGGGTATACTAGAATAGTGCAGGTTCAGGAATCAAGAAAACAAAGTAGCATAGAAGACAGTGCTGGGGCAGGAACAAGAATTGAGCTAAGGCTCAGGAGTCAAGGTAGCACTGCAGACAGTGCTAGTTCAGGAACAGGGAATTACTAAAGCTTCAGGAGTCAAGGTAGCACTGCAGGCAGTGCTAGTTCAGGAACAGGGAAACTGCTGCAGTTCAGGAACAAGGAATGCTAAGGCTCAGGAGTCAAGGTAGCACTGCAGGCAGCGGTAGTTAAGGAGGAGGGAAACTGCTGCAGTTCAGGATCAAGGAAAGCTAAGGCTCAGAAGTCAAGGTAGCACTGCAGGCAGTGCTAATTGAGGAATAAGGAAAACAGCAGGAGCTCAGGAACAAGGAATAACTAAATCTCAGGAAATACTGGAAACAAGGATATCAAAGGCTCAGGAAACACTGGAACAAGGATCGGTCTCACCGGTATACAGCTACAATGACCAACACTGGGCTGAAGGGAACTGGGGCTTAAAAGAGCTCACAGTAATCACATGCATCAGGTGTGAGCAGGCTAGCAGCAGCCAGCCACAGGTGAACTGAATTCCTCCACCCATCCTTGGCCTGCAGGGGTGGAGACAAAGCAGTGAGCAGGGTATTATAGGTAATGTAGTTTCCAGCATGAGCAGACTGGCTTCCACAAAACCCGGCATGGATTGGGAATGGATGTCAATTCCTAAATGATGTCCAAATGCCCGGAAGTCAGGATATGCATACAGGGGAGTGTCTGAAAGCATATTAGAATACTGGAAAGTCCGACAATTCGGCCCCCTGGTGGTGGGCACGAGAATGCAGGGAGCGAATCGTGACAGTGCCCGAGTTGAAGCTCTACTTTTGTAATTAATTTATCAGCCTAACTTCGTGGGCATGGTCATGGCTAAGAAGGTGTGCTTTCTCCTCATTTCCACCGTGAAAAGATCGCTGTAATCCTTGATGTAGGTTGTAGGAGAGTAGGATCTGCTTCTTATAGTTACCCCCATTTTTTGCTGATGTTTCACTGTTTTCGACTTAGTCTGACTGGGATTCTGCTATTCAGGACCCCAGCTAGCTGCTTTCTCCTCTAAATTTATTGATTGATTGGATTCTGGGGTACCCTTTTAAGTCCCTAGTATATGGTATACTATGTACCCAAGGCATAGGTACCCCAGAGGCCTCCCAGGGGCTGCAGCATGTATTATGCCACCCCTGAGAGACCATTTAAAATAACACCACAGGTCTGCTACAGCAGCCTGTGTAAGGTGGTGCATGCACCCCTTACTTAGATATAGGTTCACTATATCTATCCTAATCACTGCACATATAAACCTATCAGTCACCCCTATAGCAGGCCTTATCAATCCTGAAGGCAGGGTGCTGGGTTTTATGTGAGAGGGTGCCCATGCATGAGCAGAGCCCCTCTGCAGCCTTCGGAACCTATTCTCCGGGGTTGTTTGTGATGCAGCCAACCATATATACTTAAGTGCATTATAACCTCGCGGTAAATGCTAACTTTAAAACGGCTGCATGGAAACATGTTGTGTTTCGTGTAAAACACCTTGGAATCATACCTCCACACCAGTAACTGGTGTGGGAGTTATGATTCCACCCTCTTAGAGGGAGAAATATGACAACACTGGTACACCCGGTACCAGCTTCACAGAACCCTGGCATCACAAAATGGATGCTGCCAGCCACAGACACGAGTCTGCCCTCCTGCTGCTGGACGAAACTCCGGCAGGGGAAGGCTTGACAATAGGTTTCCTGTCACAGGGAGGTGTGATCACCTTCCAGACAGGCTTTAGTGTATTGGGGCTGGGTGGGTGCACTCTCAGAGTGCTTTGATGTCTGCACTGGGGGCACATTTGGTGTCCCTGTGCATAGTCCAGCTCAAACCGGTTGCAGGAGCCATTTGCTCCTGCTCTGGCGCGAAACTGGACAAAGGACATGGGTGTAGCCACCCCTCTGTCCTGACCCTCCCATAGGTGGGTCCCCAGAGTGTGTCCCGCCCCTTCCTTGGGTATAAAGTAGGAACCGCTGACTACAGGACTTTAGATATTACCTGGACTAAACTCTGCTACAGAAACCAAGTAACCTTCGATGATCTACGCTTTGCTGGACGACTGAAGAATCTCCCTTGGAGTAAAGGAGTTACTCCCCTGCTAAGCAGGCACCTAAACGCATCTGACCGGTTTGCATCTACGAAGCTCCTGAAGGACTCCGAAGAATTCTGCAATACAGGAGGTGGGTTCCCAAGATCTCCGAGGTCGATATGCGCTCTCAGCAATTCTGAGGCCCGTATCCCTCGTGGGGACCGTGAAACCTGTACCCCTGGGCACCGTGTACATTTGCAGCAGCATATGCTTTTCGGCAATCCCTGAAGCTGTGCTTTGAGCTACTTGTAATCATGACCCCAAGCAGCAATTCCACTGAAGATTTACGGCCTACACTCCACGAGTGTTCCGTGGGTTGGTATTCAGTGATTCAGCTCGAGGTCCCCTCACGATCCCTGGTCCGTTAGCCTTTGGGTCCCTGAGAAGGCAACTTTAACTTTCAGTGAGCTTTCCTGGTTCCTCCAGATGTGCCCTGACTCTCCACCACTTGGGGAGTCTCCAGGACCTTGCTGGTCCTCACAGAAGCATCTTTCCTCTGACCGCGTGGGTTGCAGTTGCCAAGGCTTGTTGGTGTTTAATCCGGACACTGACCCCCAGCACTCGACATCCTTTGTGGGACAGCTCGAATCCAGACTGTGGTTGTCGCAGACATCTCCTGGTCCTCGTGGCTGCAGAGTCAAGCTTCACCTCATCTCACCTGAAGCACCTGACATCGGCGGGCATTCGATTGCTCCGCTCCTGGTCACGTGAAGTGACCCAGACTTTGTCCCCTCTGCTTTCAGGTTCTTCACATTTCCAATCCAGGCTTGGATCACCCCGGACACTTTTATTCTCCACGGCAGCAGTACTTTTTCGCATCACGCCATTGAAAACGACGAGGGCTTCTGACACCACTTGACCCCTATGCACCCGGCTCCTCTGGGATAGGTAACACGTGTACCTCAGTACTCACAAGGGTGCTGGCCTTAGAACCTTCTATGTTTAGCTGGGTTTGCTTAATGTCCTCTCCTAAGTGTCCTTAAACTTTAAATTTCCAACAGCGACTTTCCCATAGAGTTGTACGGAGCTCGCGTCTGTGTTCCCACACTGCACCCGTCCTCCGTGGGTCCCCTGTGTCACTACCTTGGGTGGTTCCTTGGGGTCCCAGTGATTCTATGTGCTCTAGGCACTGTGTCTAGTCAAGTTGTGGTTCTTATACCACTTTCTTAGTATATGGTTCGGTCTCCCCCTGGAGCCCGCTGTGTATTGTGCTATTTACTGTCGTTCTAGTGATTTAATATTGTGTGTCTTGTTCTCTAATCTCATAAAGAGGTTAGTTGAGAGTGTTTAGTAATAAATACATATATTTTATATAAACCTGGTGTGGTTCTCCTTTCATTTGGTCATTCAGGAGGTTATATACTGGTAAAACAAGCTGCTTCCTTCGAGACTTAGCCTGAAGGCTGCTCTCCATACCTACCACTAGGATAGCTTTCAATAAAGGTTGTCTTTAACCTAATCATCAATAAGGGTTGTTTGGACTGGTGCAAGGTGCCCACTTTAATTAGTGGACAGCATATACCAGGCCAACTTCTCACATTGGTGTGCAGCGGTTGGGATTCAAGCTTGCTATTGTTTTCCCAGATAATCTCATTGAGTGACTAACTGAAAACCACTAAAGGTACTTAGGTACATATAAATCAAGACTAGAATAAAGTAAGTTCTACTGAACTTAGAGTTGGGTAAGTCAAGGGCTTAGCACACCCTTTCTCCAACTCAAGAGAGTTCAGTTCCCACTAGAGTAGGTAGGTGCATACACCACACCACACTAGCATGTCTTCTAGGCCTGAAGCCAGTGGCTCCTTGCCAACTAAGTATGACCATCTCTCATTCCAAGAATTGAGAGCCATGTGTACATCTAGGAAACTGAAGACAGGGAAAAACCCTAACACTCAACGTCTCATAGAGACTTTGCTTTTAGATGACCTCAGAAAGACCCCAGGGTTTGATGAGGCAGGCAAAGGGGGTGGGGCAGCAGAAGAGGAAAGGCCAGGAAGTGAAAACTTCAATGACCTGGACTCTGATGCTGGCCAGGAGGATCAAAATGATTCTACCCTGGACAATCCAATTCTTCCTGAAGGTGAGGAAGGAGGCCTCAATGGGCCTCTCTTTACCCCACCTGGAAGGGTTAACAGTTTACCAAGAAGATCAAGATCTCCTTCTCAGGAATCTAATCATTCTGGTACATCTGTAGGGAGCTCTGTTTCTCATAGGACCTCTGCTTCTCATAAAAGGAGTCCTCTTATGAGAAGAAGTGCCAACTGCTTGAGTTTGAGAGAGCTAAGCTCAGAATCAAGAGAGAGCAATTGGCCTTAGATAGGGAATCCCTGGAGCTCCAGAGAGCTTCTCAGAAATTGGGGCTAGAGCCCCATGGTGGCAGCCACAGTGTCCCTAGAGGTAGAGACCATACTCATGACCATAGGAACCTGAACAAGATTGTCCCTCCCTACCAGAGTGGGGATGACATCCACAAATGGATAACTGCACTGGAGAGGGCCTGTAAGGTACAGAGGGTCCCTCAGGAGCAGTGGGCAGCAATCTTGTGGCTCTCCTTTGCAGACAAAGGTAGAGACAAGCTCCTCACTGTAAGGATGCTGATAATTACAAAGTCCTGAAGAGTGCTCTGATTGATGGGTTTGGCCTAACCACTGAACAATACAGGATAAAGTTCAGAGACACCCAAAAGCCACAGACTAAGGACTGGGTTGACTTTGTAGATTGTGCTACTAAGGCTCTGGAAGGCTGGTTACTTGGCAGTAAAGTGAGTGACTTTAAAGGATTGTATAATTTAATTATGAGAGAGCAGATCCTTAATAACTGTCAAAATCAACTGTTGCATCAGTACCTGGTGGACTCTGATCTGACCTCTCCCCAAGAATTGGTCCAGAAGGCAGACAAATGGGTCAGAACCAGGGTGAGGCAGAAGGTTCAGAACCAAGGTGGTAACTCCAAGAAGCAAGATTCTAAAAACTCTGATAAGGGTGGGGAGAAGGGTAAAGACCAGAAGTCTTCTCAAGGGCCCCAAAAATCTGCATCTGGTGGGGAGTCACAATCAAACAAGGGTAAAGGCAAGAAGAAGCCATGGTGTCAAATCTGTAAACAGAAGACCCATTGGACAAGTGATCGTACCAAGTCCAAGGACTCAACTCCAACCACCACTGCCCCTAAAGCAACTGTTCCCCCTAGTTCAGCTCCAAGTGGTGGTGCTCCAAATAAGGGTGTAGTAGGGTTAACCCTGGGATCTGAGATGGACTCTGGCCTAGTCAGAGTTCCAACTCAGGCTATGTTGATCTGTGATGGAGGCAAGGATATGGCCTCCTTATTTGTAAGCCCCAGTAATGTGGGCAAATACAGACAACAACCTATAATCAATGGAAAGGAGGCCTTGGCATTCAGGGACACAGGAGCAAGTGTCACAATGGTGACAAAAGATCTTGTGGCTCCTGAGCAAATCATACTTCGTGAGATGTACCAAGTGACCAATGGTAGCAATGTCAGGACAGACCATACCTTGGCAGTTGTTAATTTCACCAGAGGAGGGGTAACTGGCCCTAAGAAGGTTGTGGTAAGTGCAGACCTCCCTGTTGAATGCTTGTTGGGCAATGATTTAGAAACTTCAGCTTGGGCTGAAGTGGAACTCAGTACTCATGCAGAAATGTTGGGTATCCCTGCAGATGTGTTTGCTATGACCAGGTCACAGGCAAAAATGTCTAACACTGAACAGGCCCTGGATCCTGGAAAAATGGACCAGGCGCCTTCCAAGAGAAGGAGCAGTAGGGTTAAGGCAGTGTCTTCCCCCCTGCCTCAGAATCCAGATCAGTCTCTTGAGGGAGCTGATCTTAGTCCTGAAGAAGGAACTGTCCCAGATGTGCTTGAACCTGATCAGGTTGAGTTCTTGGGGACAGGGGGCCCTTCCAGGGCAGATCTGAGCCAGGAGCAGCTGAGCTGCCCCTCTCTTGAACTCCTCAGACAGCAAGCTGCTGCTAAGGCTGCTGGGAGTGCTAGTGGGTCCCATAGGATCTACTGGGATGATGGACTCCTTTACTCAGAGTGTAGAGACCCCAAGCCTGGTGCTACCAGGAGGTTGGTTATACCTCTGAAGTTTAGGGGCTTCCTATTGGCACTAGCACATGATATCCCATTAACAGGTCACCTAGGCCAAAACAAGACTTGGGACAGAATTGTCCCTCACTTTCATTGGCCTCATATGTCTGAAGACACCAAGGAGTTTTGTCTCTCCTGTGTCACCTGTCAAGCCAGTGGTAAGGCAGGTGGTACTACAAAGGCCCCCCTGATACCACTACCTGCGGTGGGGGTTCCGTTTGAGAGGGTTGGGATTTACATTGTTGGTCCCATGGATCCTCAAACTGCATCTGGGCACAGATTTATACTGGTGGTGGTCTACCATGCCACTAAGTATCCGGAGGCAATTCCCCTTAGAACTACCACAGCTCCTGTGGTGGCAACAAGGGCCCTCCTGGGAATCTTTTCCAGGGTGGGTTTTCCTAAGGAGGTAGTATCAGACAGAGATGCAAACTTCATGTCTAGTTACTTAACTGCTATGTGGAAGGAGTGTGGTGTAAATTATAAATTTACCATCCCTTATCACCCACAATGCAATGGTTTAGTTGAAAGGTTCAACAAAACCCTAAAGGGCATGATTAAAGGTCTCCCAGAAAAGCTTAGGCGCAGATGGGACATACGTTTGCCCTGCCTTCTCTTTGCCTACAGAGAGGTTCCTCAGAAGGGGGTTGGTTATAGCCCATTTGAGCTTCTGTTTGGACATCCAGTTAGGGGTCCATCGTGTCTAGTGAAGGAGGGATGGGAGTTACCTCTCAAACCCCCTAAACAGGATATTGTGGACTAAGTACTTGGTCTCCGCTCCAGGATGGCTGAGTACATGAAGAAGGCAACTAAAAACCTTGAGGCTAGCCAGGAATTGCAAAAGGCCTGGCATGACCAAAAGGCTGTGTTGACTGTTTATCAGCCAGGACAGAAAATATGGGTGTTGGAGCCAATGTCCCCAGCAGCCCTCCAAGACAAGTGGAGTGGCCCCCATACCATAATTGAGCAAAAGGGAGAGGTTACCTACCTGGTGGACCTTAGAACTCCCCGGAGCCCCCATAGGGTGCTCCATGTCAACAGGCTCAAACCATATGTTGACAGGGCAGACACGGGCTTGCTCATGGCTACTGATGAGGGACAGGAGGAAGAGAGTGATCCACTCCCTGACCTGCTCTTACAGAACCCAGATGATGGTTCAGTATATGGTGTAGCCTTGGCAGGCAGCCTCACTGACCAGCAGCAATCTGATTGCAGAAAAGTTCTCAACCAGTTTAGACATATGTTTTCACTGACTCCAAGTCAGACTACCTGGTGCACTCATGAAGTGGACACTGGGGACAGTCTGTCTGTTAAAAATAAGATTTACAGGCAACCTGACCATGTCAGGGACTGCATCAGGACTGAAGTCCAGAAGATGTTGGATTTGGGTGTGATTGAACCCTCAGATAGCCCTTGGGCTAGTCCAGTAGTCTTCGTACCTAAACCTCACACCCAGGGTAGTAAGAGAGAGATTAGGTTTTGTGTTGACTACAGAGGTCTCAATGCAGTCACTAGGACTGACGCCCATCCAATCCCTAGGGCAGATGAGCTTTAGATACTTTGGCCTCAGCCAAGTTTCTGAGCACATTTGACCTAACAGCTGGCCACTGGCAAATCAGATTAGCTGAAGATGCAAAAGCCAAAACAGCATTCTCAACCCCTAGTGGGCACTACCAATTTGTGGTGATGCCCTTTGGTTTGAAGAATGCACCTGCCACTTTTCAAAGGTTGGTGAATAAAGTCCTTACAGGCCTGGAAGCCTATAGTGCAGCTTATCTAGATGATATTGCTGTCTTTAGCTCCACCTGGGAGGATCACCTGGTCCACCTGAGAAATGTTTTGGAGGCCCTGCAGAAAGCAGGCCTCACTATCAAGGCCACCAAGTGCCAGATAGGGCAGAGTCAAGTTGTATACCTGGGCCACCTTGTGGGTGGAGGCCAGGTTCAACCATTGCAGAGCAAAATCCAGACCATCATTGACTGGGTTGCTCCAACCACCCAGACTCAGGTCAGAACTTTCTTGGGCCTGACTGGGTACTATAGGAGGTTTGTTAAGGGATATGGATCCATAGTGACCCCTTTGAATGACTTAACCTCCAAGAGAATGCCAAAGAAGGTTCAGTGGACAGTTAGCTGTCAAAAGGCATTTGATGACCTGAAGCAGGCCATGTGCACCGCTCCCATTCTGCAAAGTCCTGACTACTCCAAACAATTCATTGTCCAAACAGATGCATCTGAGTTGGGGGTAGGGGCTGTGTTATCACAATTGAATGATGAAGGTCAGGATCAGCCAGTAGCTTTTATTAGCAGAAGGCTGACCCCCAGAGAGAAACGTTGGTCAGCCATTGAGAGGGAAGCCTTTGCTGTGGTTTGGGCCCTGAAGAAGCTGAGGCCATACTTGTTTGGCACTCACTTCATTGTTCAGACAGACCATAAGCCCCTCTTATGGCTAAAACAGATGAAGGGTGAAGACCACAAACTTTTGAGGTGGTCCATTTCCCTACAGTGGATGGACTATACAGTGGAACATAGACCTGGGAGTAACCATGCCAATGCAGATGGACTCTCCAGATATTTCCACTTAGAACATGAAGACTCAACTGGTCAAGGTTAGTTTAATGTCCTGACGTTTGGGGGGGTTGTGTAGGAGAGTAGGATCTGCTTCTTATAGTTACCCCCATTTTTTGCTGATGTTTCACTGTTTTCGTCTTAGTCTGACTGGGATCCTGCTATTCAGGACCCCAGTCTAGCTGCTTTCTCCTCTATTGATTGCATGTACTTTAGGTACACTCCAGACTGGATTCTGGGGTTCCCTTATAAGTCCCTAGTATATGGTATACTATGTACCCAGGGCATAGGTACCCCAGAGGCCTCCCAGGGGCTGCAGCATGTATTATGCCACTAATGAGAGACCATTTAAAATGACACCACAGGTCTGCTACAGCAGCCTGTGCAAGGTGGTGCATGCACCCCTTACTTAGATATAGGTTCACTATATCTATCCTAATCACTGCACATATAAACCTATCAGTCACCCCTATAGCAGGCCTTATCAATCCTGAAGGCAGGGTGCTGGGTTTTATGTGAGAGGGTGCCCATGCATGAGCAGAGCCCCTCTGCAGCCTTCGGAACCTATTCTCCGGGGTTGTTTGTGATGCAGCCAACCATATATACTTAAGTGCATTATAATCTCGTGGTAAATGCTAACTTTAAAACGGCTGCATGGAAACATGTTGTGTTTGGTGTCAAACACCTTGGAATCATACCTCCACACCAGTAACTGGTGTGGGAGGTATCATTCCACCCTCTTAGAGGGAGAAATATGACAACACCGGTACACCCGGTACCAGCTTCACAGAACCCTGGCATCACAAAATGGATGCTGCCAGCCACAGACACGAGTCTGCTCTCCTGCTGCTGGACGAAACTCCGGCAGGGGAAGGCTTGACAATAGGTTTCCTGTCACAGGGAGGTGTGACCACCTTCCAGACAGGCTTTAGTGTATTGGGGCTGGGTGGGTGCACTCTCAGAGTGCTTTGATGTATGCACTGGGGGCACATTTGGTGTCCCTGTGCATATTCCAGCTCAAACCGGTTGCAGGAGCCGATTGCTCCTGCTCTGGCATGAAACTGGACAAAGGACATGGGTGTAGTCACCCCTCTGTCCTGACCCTCCCATAGGTGGGTCCCCAGAGTTTGTCCCACCCCTTCCTTGGGTATAAAGTAGGAACCCCTGACTACAGGACTTTGGATATTACCTGGACTAAACTCTGCTACAGAAACCAAGTACTCTTCGACGATCTATGCTTTGCTGGACGACTGAAGAATCTCCCTTGGAGTAAAGGAGTTACTCCCCTGCTAAGCAGGCACCTAAACGCATCTGACCGGTTTGCATCTATGAAGCTCCTGAAGGACTCTGAAGAATTCTGCAATACAGGAGGTGGGTTCCCAAGGTCTCCGAGGTCGATCTGCGCTCTCAGAAATTCTGAGGCCTGTATCCCTCGTGGGGACCGTGAAACCCGTACCCCTGGGCACAGTGTACATTTGCAGCAGCATATGCTTTTCGGCAATCCCTGAAGCTGTGCTTTGGGCTACTAGTAGTTCTGACCCTGAGCAGCAATTCCACTGAAGATTTCCAGCCTACACTCCACGAGTGTTCCGTGGCCGGTATTCAGTGATTCATCTTGAGGTCCCTTCACGATCCCTGGTCCGTTGGCCTGTGGGTCCCTGAGAAGGCAACTTTAACTTTTAGTGGGCTTCCCTGGTTGCTCCAGACGTGCCCTGACTCTCCATTGCTTGGGGAGTCTCCAGGACCTTGCTGGTCCTCACAGAAGCATCTTTCCTCTGACTGCGTGGGTTGCAGTTGCCAAGGCTTGTTGGTGTTCAATCTGGACACTGACCCCCCAGCACTCGACATCCTTTGTGGGACAGCTCGAATCTGGACTGTGGTTGTCACAGACATCTCCTGGTCCTCGTGACTGCAGAGTCAAGCTTCACCTCATCTCACCTGCAGCACCCGACATCGGTGGGCATTCGATTGCTCCGCTCCTGGCCATGTGAAGTGACCCAGACTATGTCCCCTCTACTTTCAGGTTCTTCACATCTCCGATCCAGGCTTGGATCACCCCGGACACTTTTCTTCTCCACGGCAGCAGTACTTTTTCGCATCACGCCATTGAAAACGACGAGGGTTTCCGATACCACTTGACCTCTATGCACCCGGCTCCTCTGGGAAAGGTAACACGGGTACCTCGGTACTCACAAGGGTGCTGGCCTTAGAACCTTCTATGTTTAGCTGGGTTTGTTTAAAGTCCTCTCCTAAGTGTCCTTAAACTTTAAATTTCCAACCGTGACTTTCCCATAGAGTTGTACGGAGCTCGTGTCTGTGTTCCCACACTGCACCCGTCCTCCGTGGGTCCCCTGTGTCACTACCTTGGGTGGTTCCTTGGGGTCCCAGCGATTCTACGTGCTCTAGGCACTGTGTCTAGTCAAGTCGTTGTTCTTATACCACTTTCTTAGTATATGGTTCGGTCTCCCCCTGGAGCACGCTGTGTATTGTGCTATTTACTGTTGTTCTAGTGATTTAATATTGTGTGTCTTGTTCTCTAATCTCATAAAGAGGTTAGTAGAGAGTGTTTAGTAATAAATACATATATTTTATATACACCTGGTGTGGTTCTCCTTTCATTTGGTCATTCAGGAGGTTATATACTGGTAAAACAAGCTGCTTTACATTCCTTCAAGACTTAGCCTGAAGGCTGTTCTCCACAGCTACCCCTAGGATAGCTTTCTATAAAGGTTGTCTTTAACCTAATCATCAATAAGGGTCATTTGGACTGGTGCAAGGTGCCCACTTTAATTAGTGGACAGCATATACCAGGCCAACTTCTCACAGAGGTGGTTGTATCCTTGCATTTGTCGAGCGCAAAACCTATTGCAGTTCCTGTGATCAGGAGTATCGTCATCTGCTGCTGAGACAAGAGAAAGTCCTTCGGGTCCTTCAAGCAGCTGTAGTCGCAGGCCATGCCCCCTTTCTCCACCACTCTGCAAATGCCCTCCTGGTGCGCTCTTGGTCCATGAAACTAATAGCCCCCCGTTTATGACAAATTCCTTTTGGCCACGTATATCTGTAAGTGACTAAGTACATTTATTTTATTTCCTTTTATAATGGACACTGACTGGAGTTTTTGGATTACCTTATTCACTTTGGAATATTTGATTTTCTGTACACATCGTGAATGACTCATAGAGCAACTATTGCGCCCTCGTGTTGCCTGACATTTCCTTAGCCTCGGTAACCAATTGTTTTATGAGCTTTGCATGGAGGTTCACTTTCACGTGGTGTGCTCCATGGTTTAATATTTCTTTGAGAAACACAATGGGAGAGCAGTTCCTAAGAGTCGAGGGGGAAAGAAGGTCTTTTCTAAAAAGTGCCCTGACACACCACGAAGGATGCCATGCTTCATCATTGAGCCTGCTCCTCGTCGGGCCGGCGCTGCAATGCCCGACGGGCACCCGCGAAGGGGCTCTTTGGCGGAGGTCTTTTGTGATGAAGCCTTAGGGTGAATGCGGGTGTGTGGGCTAGGTAGTGCAGTGAGTATGTGGGTTAAAATAGGTCTAGGGCAGTCCAAACTAATGTGTTTATTATCAGGGAGCACTAGCCTAATTAAAAGTAATGAGCCCCAACTGGATATGATGATCCTATAGGGCTAGTGTGGTGCATAGGGTCGACATGTTTCATGCCAAAATAGCCCCTAACGGGTCTGGTGGCACTTCATCAGGACCAAAAGAGTGATAGAAAGTATTTAAGCACTACTGCAAACCTGGTTCAGTGGTTCTTAACTGATAACCAGAAGCAGTGGAACGCCCCGGGTTGGATGATCCCAAGGTGAAAGACCTAAGGAAAGAGGGTAGGGAGATAAAAAGAACAAAAAAGCCAAGGTCTGGTTTGGATATAGATAAAAACACAGTCATCGTACTTACAAATGACATGAGGGTAGGTGAGATTGCCAGTAAGTACAGTAGTGGCTATATAGTGCACAACCAGTGATCAGGTAGATGGTGTAGATTGACCTCAGTTAGATAGTACTCGCAGTGACTAGGGTCATAAAGGAGACTAGGGTCAACAGCACTTTACCGTACATATTGGTATTGGGAAATTATGTATTAAGCATTGTTATAAAGGCACACAACAAAAATATCAAGCAAGCCAAGACAAGCACACAAGTGGCACATGCACAGCGATCAGCAGTACCTTGCAAATGCAGCAAGTGATGCTAGCCAGGAAAATGCACACCAAAATAAGCGTGCATTCAAATTAGGTAATGCTGGTCCCACTATGGATGTGCTGATAATCAAAATAGTGCCCATGAGAATGAGGCCGGTCGTGCCGTGGCGCACCGTGTGTTCGACTAAGATCTCACCCCTAGAGAATGGGGCTTGTGCTGGCGGGGATAGCAGAGCACTTCGTTGCTCTGATCTAAGAAAAAGAAAGTACAATGCCCAATTATGTTACGAAAAGGGTATTTCTCACCAGAGATATGGCGCGGTGTGTCCACAAGGAGATAAGGTCAATCATAGTCACGGAAGGGAGGCAGTGCAACTAGCGTCCGTCCTACCCTGGCTCCTGGCCCCGTACTGCTTGCTTCCGGGTTGGCGGTATTAGAGCGAGCCGCGTGTTACGCTGCTACGTGAAAGACTAGTCTGCAAACTGGAGCGGCCATGTTAGATATGAATTTTATTGACTATACAGTTTCCATGAACACCGGAGAGTAAGGTGGCGGGGAAATGTGTAAACGGACAAAACAATGTTTATGAGGCCCATGACAGTGGCCTGTTAGAGTCAAGCCAGTATAAAGGATACTCAAGGTGGTGGCAGTGACACTTGGTAATGTTGGAGATGCTGTTGAAATGGCACACAGTTTTACCACTAATAGGTGGAAGGAGCAGTTTAATTTAGTTGGTGCCAAATAGGTGGTAGTGTGCAAATCTGAACTGGGAATTGCAGAGAGCAGTCTAAGGGTGCACAAGAGGGTCAAAGGATAGTTGTTCAGGCAAAGGCATGGGAGTGGTGAAGTGGCCTCGCCTGTGGACTCATAGGGTCACTGATACTTAAAGTTTTGCCCACTTAGGGGATTGTGTGGAACAAGCAGGCATAGTATCTGGAAGTGATAGGGGGACAGTGAGTCACGGGCGGTTCAATTCAGCCCAAGGAATATCGTCATTCAGGCCCCGTATATATGGGGAATGTTTGAAGACCCAGTTCTGTTCTTTCCTAAAAAGGACCTCTTTTGATATCTGTGCAAATGCTTCCAATATAGTCCAATTTAAAACATTGGTGGTGTGATTGAATTCAACAAAGTGAGCACACATCTTAGTATTAGTTTCTTTGCTCTTTATATTGCTTCTGTGCTGTGTTATTCTAGTTTTTACTGGGCGGGTGGTCATGCCTATGTATTGCAACTGGCAGGGGCAAGTGATAAGGTAAATACAATTGCGTGTGTTGCAGTTTGTGTGTTTGTTTTGTCGCCATGTTAAGGTATTAGTTAGTGTGATGATTTTGGTTGCCTTCGTCAGGGGGCAAACTACACACTGTCCGCAAGGAAAATGGCCCGTTACCGGTGGTAAATTCCACAGGGTATTCTGTGGGGGAGGTGTTTTCTTTTTTGGTCTAGTGCTTATTAGCAGGTCTTTCAGATTTGCTGTGCATTTAAATGCAAATCTTGGTTTGCTCAGGGCATTGTCACCTACATGGAGAATGTTCCAATGTTTTTTGATAACTCGCCTAATCATGTTAGATTCTGGTGTGAAGGTCGTTACACATGTCATTTGGTCAGTGTCAACTTTAGGTTGTATCTCAAGAAGTGCTTCTCTGTTGGTGTTGCAAGCTCTCTTCTGAGCAGTTCTTATTTTGGTAACTGGTTATTGTCTTTGGACTAGGTGATTAGTTAGTTCAGATGCTTGTGTTTTGAAATCCTCCAAATTACCGCAGTTCCGTCTTATGCGCAAAAACTGCCCGTAGGGAAGGTTTTCTCTCAGGGCCTTGGGGTGGAAGCTGCTGTATAGTAATGGGCTGTGGCTATCAGTGTTTTTTTTAAAAACTGATAGTATCCAGTCTGTTGTGCTTCCGACTAATCATTAGGTCCAAGAAGGGTAACTCAAGCTCAGAGGTGTTGGCCGTAAATCTAAGGTAGGGATCGAGGCTGTTTACCCAAGTCAGGAATGCGGGGATACGTTTGCCATCACCCTTCCAGAACACCAGTATGTCGACAATGTAGCGACGCCACAAGGAGAAGTTGTTTATGAAAGGATTGGTATCAATGAGCACATGTTTTGCCTCAAAATCCATGAGAAAAGGAACGACGTTTCGCGCCCATTCCAGTCGCACAGTGAATATGCTAATGCTGCTTCTAAGTAATTGCTTATCCATTTTACTCCTGTTGCATCTGCATGTAATTCCAATATTTCAAATGCTTCATTGGTGTTTTTATGAATCCACATGTAAGGTGTGATGCTGTTTACAATAGCTTCCAATATTCAAGATGTGCCCATCTGGACCTCTTTTCAAGAATACGACGAAACACGCATGATTTGTCCAAGGCAATATTCTTTATTATAACCCAATGCATTTCGAGCCTAAACAAGCTCTTCTTCAGGGGTAACTGCAAATGACAATTTAAAAATACGCCGTTACTACATTGTCCTTAATATCACATGTACTATAGTCCATATTTCCCTAATTACCAAGTTTCTGCCATAAAAATGCATTAAGAAACATTCCCTACCCTTGCCATATGAAAATTCTAACAGAAAAGTATCAATCCCCCAATGCAAACTAGTCATTACCTCCAGTGAACAACCAAAAAATGGATAAATCATCCATCCCATATTCACGCCCCCTACCACACCTATTCTTCACATACCTCTTCCTCACTACAGTGCACTCCCGTATCAACCCTTGCCGTCTCCACATGATCCTAACTCTCCCCACCCTCTCGCTACCTCCACCTTCATTCAGACATACTCACCACTCTTTCGTACACACTCCCATCCACGTTCCCACTGTTCAATCTCCCCTCACAAACACTAACAGACTCACTTTAAATTCTTAAGCTCTAAACCACACGCAACGTACTTCAACCACCCCGACTCAATCATCACATACCTGCCAAAATTACGATCCTCTTTCACCTCGACATCCACCTCCAAGAGAGTTTTACCTCCACCACGTAACCCCTCGTTTTAAACCGTAAATCTGAAACCACACCCTTCCCTCCTACGTGCTAATAATTAACCACCTGATGCTGACTACACACCCTCAAACAGTCCATAACTCGTGAACTACAACTCCCAGAACGCTCGCAATTGACATGATCAAACGGAACATGTTCCCAAAATAACTAATTCGTGAAAATACAACATTATGAAGTGTAAGTCATGTGTTACTAACAACAATGTACAGATCATAAATATAAAAACCATGACGTTTTTGTCAAGACGACATAATCTTGCTTAGTGAACATGATATTATGCCTTGCATGTGGAATATCTGCGGTTTTGTCCAATAAATTCTTTCTATTTTCTCTTTGGGTGCAAACCTTGGGTCAGGGCAAATTCATGTAATGTGTACAAGGGTGAATCTGACATGTAGAGACATGCCAGACTAGGGGCAACAGTGCTGGCCATTGAAGTCCTGTGGGTCTGGTGGTAAATCTGGTCCTCAAACTGGAAAAAATCCTCCGTTAAGGCAATGTGTGCACATTTCATAATGAAGCTTATGGGGGTAGGAGATGTCCATGTGGTGTTTCGCAGGATTTCCTCTACGACCTCAAGTGTAGTTAATTGAGGTATATTTGTGTACAGGGCTTCGACATCAAGGGTAAGCAAGATGTCAGGCTGCGTGCCCTCTAGGTTGGTGGCCTCAATCAAATTAAGGACATCCCTAGTATCCTGAAGAAAAGTTGGCGTAGTTTTGACCAAAAGTTGGAAAAAATGGTCACAAAATTTGGAAAGGGGTTCCAGGACTGACTCTATGCCCGAAACAATAGGCCTGCCAGGGGGAGGTTGTACCCCCTTGTGAATCTTGGGCAGTGTATAAAAATAGGGTAGTCTGGGGTTGTCATTAATGAGGAATTCAGCCTCATTTTTTGTGATCCATCCTTGCTTAAGTGCGGAGGTCACCAATGTTTTAATGCGTATAGTGAGGCGTGGGGTAGGATCCTCAAGGAGGGGAGTGTAGAATCTGACGTCTTGAAGTTGACGCAGACACTCCATCCTGTAATCGGTGGTGGACATGATCACAATGGCACCTCCCTTGTCTGCTTCTTTGATCGTGATGGTGGGGTCGTCTGCCAAGGTTTTGATGGCCTCTGTTTCCAATTTGGTAGTGTTGTGAAATCCTGCATTGGTGCGCTTCTATCTCTTTGAGGACGGCTTTCTCAAATGTGAGGACCTCTGGTGGTACCATGCTGAAGTTCGGAGTGAACGTGGAAGGCTTGCATAGGCCTGAATCCACAGGCGAAGATTCTGGTTGGTTCCCAAAGAAGGCTTTCAGGCGTACTTTCCTGAAGAAGTTGTGGAGTTCACAGTTGGTACGAAAGTTGTCAATTTTTGGAGTGGGCACAAAGCCCAAGCCTCGTTTGAGGACGGTTGTTTCCACATCATTGAGCGGTCTTTTGGAGAGGTTGACAATTAATTTTTCTTCTCCATGTGGCTTCTCAGTTCCATGTGTGGTTGTTGTGCTTGGTCCTGCCACTGTACCTGCTTCTGTTGGTTGTAGCCACCTCTTCTTTTTCTGCCTCTCCCTCTGCCCCAGCCTCTGCCTAAAAAAGGTTGTGGTTGGAAGGGGGCAAACGGTGGTTGTTGGCCTGGTGTAAATTGCCACATCGGTGGTCCCTGGTAGGGTGGCATTCCATATCCATACATCATATTCATAGGTGCTCGTTAGTGTTGATTAGGCCTGGGCAGTGAACTTCGCTCCGTTCGCGGAGTTTGTGGCGGTTTCTGCACTCCGCGGAGCTCGCAGAGTGCAGAAAACTCCGCTTTGCGATGTGCAGCGGAGTTTTATCCCCGCTCGTGATCGCGAACAGTAAGTTTGCGATCGCGAACGGTAAGTTCACGAGTGCGAGCTGCAGCTCGGGTAGAATTTCTACCCGAGCGGTAGGAATACCAGCACAAACTGCAGTTCACACTGCACTCCGCCACTCGCGGAACTTCGCAGAGTTTTTTTGTCACTTCGCGGAGTTCCGCGTAGCAAAACTCCGCGAACTCCGCCCAGGCCTGGTATTGATGTTGTTGTTGGCCGCCACGACTGTCGGTGCTAGAGTTGCTGCTTGTAGAATAGTTCCTTCTTCGGGAACTGTAACTGTCATCCGAGGAGTAGTCTTCCACTACTGGACAGTAGTCGTCCTTGAGATAAGGGTAAATTTTCTCCTTGCTGAATTTAGAGATGTCTTTTTGCAGTTTAGCAACTTTTTGTCTCATCAGATAGTCCTTGTTTTCTGCTATCTCGTTATTGATTTCTGCCAATTTGGATTTGAAAGCCGCAATGGTAATGCTGGCTTTGTGGGCTCCTTCTGCCACCGTGATTTTAATGATCAGGTCATCATCCAAGCGTTTGGCCGTCTTAATAATCAACACCAACAGGTCCCTGGTACATTTCCAGGTGACCAGGGACCATTCCTCTTTGAATTGCTTGTCCTCCAGGAATATTCTAGATGTATTAGAGGCAATAAGACCGTTAGGAGCTATATTAGCTCGCAGATTTCGGTCATTATGGTTCCGTGCATGATGATTTTCATGAGTTGTCTTTTCATTGTAGTGATGGAGGTCCAATCATTACCTTGGCTACTGGAAGAAGCTCCTCCATCCACATCTAGCAGAGAGGGTGCTCTAAGTATCTCAGAAACCAAGTCGTCGCTAAACGACAGTCCTTGGTTGTTCTCCATGTTTTGATAGGTAAGTTGAAACCTAAATCAAAAGGGGGTAGGTCCCATGGTTGAGCCGCCGTGCAAAACTGTCTTGAACAAGAGGAACTAGGAGCTATATTTAAGCAGGTCCTGCAAATATGCTCCAAGTCAATAATGAGGAACACAATGGGTGAGCAGTTCCTAAGGGTCGAGGGGGAAAGAAGGTCTTTTCTAAAAAGTGCCCTGACACACCCCGAAGGATGTCATGCTTCATCATTGGGCCTGCTCCTCGTCGGGCCGGCACTGCAATGCCCGATGGGCACCCGTGAAGGGGCTCTTTGGCGGAAGTCTTTTGTGATGAAGCCGTAGGGTGAATGCGGGTGTGTGGGCTAGGTAGTGCAGTGAGTATGTGGGTTAAAATAGGTCTAGGGCAGTCCAAACTAATGTGTTTATTATCAGGGAGCACTAGCCTAATTAAAAGTAACGAGCCCCAACTGGATATGATGATCCTGTAGGGCTAGTGTGGTGCATAGGGTCGACATGTTTCATGCCAAAATAGCCCCTAACGGGTCTGGTGGCACTTCATCAGGACCAAAAGAGTGATAGAAAGTATTTAAGCACTACCGCAAACCTGGTTCAGTTGTTCTTAACTGATAACCAGAAGCAGTGGAACGCCTCTGGTTGGACGATCCCGAGGTGAAAGACCTAAGGAAAGAGGGTAGGGAGATAAAAAGAACAAGAAAGCCAAGGTCTGGTTTAGATATAGATAAAAACACAGTCATCGTACTTACAAATGACATGAGGGTAGGTAAGATTGCCAGTAAGTACAGTAGTGGCTATATAGTGCACAACCAGTGATCAGGTAGATGGTGTCGATTGACCTCAGTTGAATAGTACTCGCAGTGACTAGGGTCATAAAGGAGACTAGGGTCAACAGCATTTTACCGTACATATTGGTATTGGGAAATTATGTATTAAGCATTGTTATAAAGGCACACAACAAAAATATCAAGTAAGCCAAGACAAGCACACAAGTGGCACATGCACAGCGATCAGCAATACCTTGCAAATGAAATGAAATGAAATGAAATACCAGCATTTGTAAAGCGCACAGCTACCTACGTAGAGGTGTCCCGGCGCTGGGGGCACTCGGGAAGATTAAGCGAGTTGTTTCCCAGAGTCACATGGTGCTGGGCTAACCTGCCGCCGTCACCGGGGATCGAACCGTGAGCCCCGTGGTCCGAAGTCAGGCACCCTGGCCGCTGCGCCACACCTCTTCCACTTCCACTTCCTCTTCCAAATGCAGCAAGTGATGCTATCCAGGAAAATGCACACCAAAATGAGCGGGCATTCAAATTAGGTAATGCTGTGGAAATGTGGAAATATTTTACGTTAGCATAAGCTACAGTCATTTTGGCTGTGGCATCCATTTTGTTAGCTATGTAATTCTTCCGTCTTCACTGTTGCTTGCCCTTCTATTCTGCTTGTGTCATCAACTCTAGTTAACCCCTTCTGTACTGAGCTAAAAGCAATGTGCTGAGCAAAGGCCTGTAGCTGCTAGAATGCACCTGGCTAAAGAAATAACTGTCAACTGTTTTCTTCTGTGGTAAGCAGTTCTGATCTCCCTCCCACTTGGCTGACTAAGTGATCTCCCATCTGCCCATGTTTGTAGGTAGTTATTCCTGTGTATGCTTGTACCTTCTATTTGTAACTACATGCTTACTCTGCAACAAACTCTGTATAAAAGGCCTGTGCTCTGTGACTTCAGGGTGCCACCTCCTGCAACACTTGAGAGTGTTGTTGGACGTGGTTCCACTCATGAGAAGTTAATAAAATTGTTATTTTGAATTCCAGCTTCAGTGTTGATCTCTATTTTGTTGGTTTTTGAACCCGTGGACAAAAGGGTGACCCTGCACCAGTGTACCCCTAAAAAGGTACATTTCCACAATTGGCGTCCGACTCGTGGGGCCCCATTGGAGACGCCGCCATCTGAAGGAGTGGTCTTGATGGAAAATTGAAATCTTACTGAGGAAGCGCACTGCACGAGGAGACCTTTGTCTTTGCAGGCAGACGGCGAATTTTCCGGTTTTCCCTATTTGACCCTCCAGGTGATGGCCGGTCCCGACTGGGGTTCTCTTTGGCGTATTTTTTGCAGTGACCATTAGGTCGACCAGAGATCAGCAGGTGGGAGTTGAAGACTTCTGTTTGGTAAGGTCACTGAAGTGGCACTTTTGATTTGCTTGGCCAAGATTTTGGTTTGGTATTTTATTCATTTTTTGCAAAAAGTGAAGGCAGGTAATGTGGGGATTTTTCTCCTTATGATATTTGTTTGAATGGGTATACTTGGAAGAACATGCCTGCATTTAGTAAAATTCATAAGTGGTGATACGGAGCGCTCTTGAGTGTTCCGCCAGGCCAATTGGTAATTCGGTCTCTTCTTGCAAAGGCTTGGGGGTTTTACCCTATCTTGTTTTGGGTGGGTCTGCGGACCCCTGTAATAGGCATGCCTTCTGGAATAAGTATGATTAGTGTTTGCGAACACTCTGCCAGACCAACTGGTAATTCGGCGTATTTTGGAAAAGGTCTAGGGCTAGAGCCTGTCTTCTTGAAGATGGAACAGTCTCTGGGCTGTTTACTTGTCTTGGTGCAGTCTCTGGACTGCTTTTGAGAACTCTTTTGTTTGTAAATATGATTTACAATTGGTTTGGTTTGAGTGCAGTCTGTGGGCTGCCTTTTGTTTTTGTCCTGGTGTTGATTTGTGGTTTGATTGTGTGTTTGAGTGTCTATGAGGTTTGTGGACTGACACCGGTGGTGATGCTTGTGAAGTACTTGTTTGAGTGAGTAGCGACTGTGCTCTTTGTGTAAGGATGGCTTGCCTCAACAAGCTGTGTTGTGTGTTATGAGTGTGTGGCCCCTTCTTGAAAATGTCTGGAATGAGCTCAATTTGGTTTGTTGTCGTCATTGTGTTCTTCAGATGCCATTGGAAGAATTACACTTTAAATTTCGAAGAATGAATAAATAATAGTACATAAATAAAAATATGGTTTGATCAGAAATACTAGTAGCAATGTACATTCGTTTTGACATAGGAAAAGTGCAACTTTTGAAAAATGTAAAGAAGAATGCGCGTTTAAATTACACAGTGCTGTGTATCTCTGTGCTTAAAAAGACACGTATTTTAAAAGTGCATGTAGGAATGTGCTCTCCTCCTCTATGAAAAAGAAGGGGGGAGAGACCAGAGCGGATGAAGGAGTGTTTGTTTCTGGCAGGCTTGCTCTGGCACTTCGACCTTGGAAGACATTCCGAAGGAGGGGGCCAGAGCGTAGAGAGAGAGGGGAGGCTCTGCTTATTATTTTTGGCAAAAGACCAGGCAGGTCCTATGAAGCCATACGAGAGAAGGAGGGGCAGCAGCGTCTGTGGGCCATGTGCAGCTCCTGACACAGAGAGCAGCTCTGCCATGCATACAGAATAATGGTTTCAATTTAAGGTTGCTGTGCCAGGGCCAGATGAGGAGGCAATGAAATAAAGTTTGCATTAATGCACCATCATGTTAAACAGCACAATAGCTAAAGGAATTGGTAGTTGGTCATTGGATTAATGTTTTCTAGTTAGCTCAATGTGCTTGTACAGCAAAATTTACAAGTGGTACAGTCCAATAGTATTGGACATGGCCTCCTTGGTGTGGTTTCCCCTAGCTATTTACCTCCTACAAGTCTGTCCGTGCCCAGCTGCCAAAGGGGGTAAGTATTGTCGACAGGAGGTCACCTGCTTAGGTTACCTACTGTCGAAGGGGGATAGGAGACTAGCTCCTGGGCAAATTAAGGGTAAGCAAAATTAAGTAACACACTGTGTTTTTTGGTTTTTGTGCTTGGTATAAGTATTATTGTATCCTTTTTTCTTGGTTTATGTGCCTATTATGTGTATTATTGTGAGCTATTCTGCGTGGAAAGTACGCAGGGCAGCTTGTTGTTGTGTACTCTCTCTCTCTCTCTCGCCTGCCAGAGCTGTCTAGGAACGACCATGAGACAATCGGTTGGGCTCGTTTTAGTCATTCATTTCACAGGATGCTGTGATTATGTTCTTGAATAAATAGAGACAAAGCACCTCACCAGTGCACGTCTAATTGGCTATTAAATAATACTGTTTGAACAAATTGTTAGAATTAACAAAATGAATAAATAAATACGCCATGTTACTGCCCCTCCTTTCCGTAAACTTATAAAATTGGAATTGGATAAGGATGAAAGGATGGGTAGAATAGACTGATGTTCCCTTATTTGACCTTTAAGGGGAACTATATGTTGGTGGTTTTTATTCCAAATTCCCAGGTGGTAACACCATTATTGTTTATGTTATTGCAGCACTACATAAGTCGCAGAGGCATCACGAGTCCCTTATTAGTTAGTCTATGTAATCGAGCTGACAGCCCTTGCTAGAGTTGGTGAATAGGTTTCTCCCCTGAATATGATATTACATGGCCCGGATCGTGAAAAGTATGATGCATATGGTTCACAATGCGAGGATGCTAGGAAAGATGCCCATATGCCCTTAGCACAAATTTTTAAGAACAAAATGTTCTTTGCTTGTTTTCTTGTCTGCCACAAACAAGTTCTGCTGGAAAATTCATGTACCTACTAGGTTATGTTTAATTTATCAGTTATTCATGTAATATGGATCTCTGTTACATTCACAGTTTTAGAGTTTCCCGCTACACCTATAATATGAGAGCATGGTCATAAGCGCAAAACATGGTTGTTCTTATGCAAGAAAAATAATTTTAGAGGTGTCTGCAGTTTTGCACAATAGTGAAGGTTCACAAAGTAGAAGTTGTATCGTGATTTCTATGACTTATTAAGTACAAGTTTGTTAAAAGAATAGTTGTTTTGAAATTCCTTTTATTTTTAGGTTCTTCAGATGAATAATATTGGGGCGTTTCTGAAATTGAACATCCTCTTTTGATTGATTATTTGTATGTTTTGTCTAAAGATTTACGTTCTGTTCACTAACAGATATCTGCTGCCCTACAACCATTGCCAGAGGGGCCAGGATATCAGATCCAACCAGGGGACTAAGCGCAAGTCTAATCTGGAGCCGAGGTGAAGGGACCCAGCCCAGGTGTTGCTGGCCACTATAACAGCGGTGAAGGTGGAAGGCCGGAAGAAACGTGTCCCCCTACCACTGTCGGATAATTCTTGGGTGAAAGACGGGGTCACAAATCAGGACGGAGAGCTGATTCCTTGCTTTGTTCCTTTTTTTGATGCCTAGCTAAGAGAGGCACAGACCGATAACAAGAGCAAGGAGGTTTTGCCTGAGGGGACCCCCTCTGAAACAAGGGTTGCTTCAGATACTCCAGTTTCTGTGCATCAGGCCTCTGAGTCCGGTCCCCAAGTGAATACAAGTCTGCACCTTTGTTTGCTGATAAGGAGGTGCCTGGGCACACTAGGTACAATCTGCGGTCCCGACGAAAGAGCAGTGCGCCAGCAGGGTAACACAGGAGTTAGGGAAGGACTAGAGTTTAGGGTACAGGTGCTGTGTTACTGGTGCCTGTTAGATTAGAGTGAAAAATACTGGTGCACTGCCTGAGACACTGGACAGGATCATTGTGGGTGATTGCCCTATCCTGAAAGAAAGACTTTTCCTTAAGCCTGGGCCGCGATTGTTTTTCTGGGTTGCAAGTTGTGCAGCTCCACCGTGGGAGAGTCAATACTTGATGAACGATAAGAGCCTGCCTGTGAGGCTCAGACGGACACAGGGAGAAGACTCCCCTCTGGCTGATTGTACAGTGGCTTCAATTCCCCAAGTATTTTTTTTTTGTTAGCAATGTACCCCTTTGGTCGTCTCATTTTTGAGGAGGAGCAGCCCTTTGCGGCTCCTCGTCCTAATTCCCATGGCCCCGTTTGGTCCCCCTGGTCCCCCAAAACAATTATTGTTTTTGTGACAATTATTATACTTGCTTTAATATTCGTATTTGGAATACTGTTTTTTCTGCAAGAAAAATATCTTGTGCACACTTTGATAAGTACTACTCCGCTCCCCCCCTGAACATATCATTGGTACTCTAGCCCTCATAAAGAAGAACACCAGAAGGTCTATCAAGATAATGTTTTTATTTAGACATTGCATCAGACATGTGCTGTTGGCTATTTCCAAACTACACAAAACAGCTACTGAGATACATCAAGACTCAGGAACATGGACTTGGACTGGATGGTTCTGGAACATATTTTCTGTATGGGGTTTGAAAATATTGTCGGCCTCATTTTTATTATTGCGATTCTCTTTTCTTGCTGTTTGTGTATTCAATGTGGGCCAATGTTCTGTTCGCTCTGTATTTCTACTTGTACTACTTGTTTGCCATCAAAAACGAAGGTCCAAAATTTAAATGATCATTTAGCAATGGAACAGGAAATTAATGAGCTAATGTTAATAGACACCCATGATGATTATCGTACCCCTTTTAAAGCATAAGAAAATGTCTTCAGCTTATGCTAAAAGGGTCGTCTGTGGAAATGTGGAAATATTTTACGTTAGCATAAGCTACAGTCATTTTGGCTGTGGCATCCATTTTGTTAGCTATGTAATTCTTCCGTCTTCACTGTTGCTTGCTCTTCTATTCTGCTTGTGTCATCAACTCTAGTTAACTCCTTCTGTACTGAGCTAAAAGCAATGTGCTGAGCAAAGGCCTGTAGCTGCTAGAATGCACCTGGCTAAAGATATAACTGTCAACTGTTTTCTACTGTTGTAAGCAGTTCTGATCTCCCTCCCACTTTGCTGACTAAGTGATCTCCCATCTGCCCATGTTTGTAGGTAGTTATTCCTGTGTATGCTTGTACCTTCTATTTGTAACTACATGCTTACTCTGCAACAAACTCTGTATATAAGGCCTGTGCTCTGTGACTTCAGGGTGCCACCTCCTGCAACACTTGAGAGTGTTGTTGGACGTGGTTCCACTCATGAGAAGTTAATAAAATTGTTATTTTGAATTCCAGCTTCAGTGTTGATCTCTATTTTGTTGGTTTTTGAACCTGTGGACAAAAGGGTGACCCTGCACCAGTGTACCCCTAAAAAGGTACATTCCCACAATGCTGGTCCCACTATGGATGTCCTGACAATCAAAATAGTGCCCATGAGGATGAGGCCGGTCGTGCCATGGCGCACCGTGTGTGTGACTAAGAACTCACCCCTAGAGAATGGGGCTTGTGCTGGCAGGGATAGAAGAGCACTTTGTTGCTCTGATCTAAGAAAAAGAAAGTACAATGCTCAATTACGTTACGAAAAGGGTATTTCTTACCAGGGATATGGCGCGGTGTGTCCACAAGGAGATAAGGTCAATCATACTCACGGCAGGGAGGCAGTGCAACTAGCGTCCGTCCTACCCTGGCTCCGGGCCCCGTACTGCTTGCTTCCGGGTTTGTGGTATTAGAGCGAGCCGCGTGTTACGCTGCTACGTGAAAGACTAGTCTGCAAACCGGAGCGGCCATGTTGGATATGAATTTTATTGACTATACAGTTTCCGTGAACACCGGAGAGTAAGGTGGTGGGGAAATGTGTAAACGGACAAAACGATGTTTATGAGGCCCATGACAGTGGCCTGTTAGAGTCAAGCCAGTATAAAGGATACTCAAGGTGGTGGCAGTGACACTTGGTTATTTTGGAGATGCTGTTGGAATGGCAGTATGGCACAGAGTTTTACCGCTAATAGGTGGAAGGAGCGGTTTAATTTAGTTGGTGCCAAATAGGCGGTAGTGTGCAAATCTGAACTGGGAATTGCAGAGAGCAGTCTAAGGGTGCACAAGAGGAACAAAGGATAGTTGTTCAGGCGATGGCATGGGAGTGGTGAAGTGGCCTCGCCTGTGGACTCATAGGGTCACTGATACTTAAAGTTTTGCCCACTTAGGGGATTGTGTGGAACAAGCAGGCATAGTAACTGGAAGTGGTAGGGGGACAGTGAGTCACGGGCGGTTCAATTCAGCCCAAGGAATATCGTCATTCAGGCCCCGTATATGTGAGGAAATATTTCTTAGTATTCACTGAGGGGTAGCTGTTCCTAAAGTCAGAGAGAGTCGCAACCTATTCTGGTTGGAGAAGAAGTGTGAGAGTGGTCTATCTCAATAAAGTTGGGTTATCTAGAATGATGGGGGAGTCCCTCCTATTAGATATAGTGCCCTCACACACCCTTACGAGTGTCATGCTTCATCATCAGGCGTTGCTCCTCGTTGGGGTGGCGCTGCTGTCCTCCATGGGCCCTGCGAGAGGGCTCTTTATCGGAGATCTTTTAAGGAGACGCCGCAGTTGTGCATGTGGGTGTGTGGGCCTAGGATGGTGAGTGAGTGAGTGAGTTAAAATTACCAGACGGTACCCAGAACCTAGTTTTATTCGGGGGTCCGGATGGTAAGGTTAAAAATAGGGCGGATATTGGAGCTCCTCTTGGGAACATATGTGGAGGGGGGATAAATGTCTTCCCGCTGCTCTCAGAATCCGTGTGAGTATGTGGTAAAGAAAAAAGTGGTCAACATGTTTCGCGCTTCATGTAGGTCCATAAGGGATCCAAGGGTGCTTCGTCAGGACCGTGAGGTATATAAACAAGGGAAAGTGATCAGGAATCAGGGAAGAGAAATCCATGCATACCTGTTATACCTCTAGTCAGGTATTGATGCGTCTCTGCGCTGGTAGGAACGTGTAGTAGAGGTTACTAAACCCAACCTGGTGATATAAAAAGAGAGAGACATGCAAACATATAAAATTAATATGCACAACACATGTTAACAGTGGCATTCACTGGGACTTAAATGTACTCGTAGCCTGGCATTCAAATCCACATGCTTTCACGTGTGCATGCTTAGTGAGGTATGCCATGATCGACATACTGCCAATTGGTGATCAGAACCAAGTTTATTGCGCAGCTACCCCCTGTGTGGTGAAGTTGACACACGTATGGTGTCGGTATAAGCGGGCTGCACTGCGCCGATGGCGTGATGTGTTTGGCACAAACACCTCTGAAACGTGACCATCCTGGTTTAGGATGGTGGAGCTCTAATTTATAGTGATTGTATCAGTGAAGGCATAGGACAAAAGGATCCACTGATTACTGATTATTATGTCACCGGTAGTTCGAGTGCCGCTATACTTGACCCGGTCTAGATATTACAAGCAGATAGCTATAGTGTGACAGAAACTCAGCAATAAAAAATCAGTACTCCACCCGAGACACGCAGCGCCTCTATCGTGACAAGGGTGCTCGGAAGTTATAGACCGATATGTCATCTGACCACGATCGTGGTCGAGAATATTAAACAAATGGCGAAAAAGTGATTAGGCATGGTCTCACACACAGAACAAAAAACAAACAGCATGCCCGTAACTTTCGTGAACACAACACGACGCCTACCCCCAGATTCAGAAAGGTGGGCCACGTCGGCGCTCACTTAGGCTATGAGGAGGGGTATCTGTGGATGTTAAAAACAGAATAACAATAGTCAACTCCTGGCAATGTCGTCTGCCCTCCGTAGTTAAAAATCCATATTAGCTCAAATCCATGAGTAGAAACAGCGGGAAGACACTTACAGTTGCTCTCCCCATCGACGCCCGGTACCTGCCCGTCCGTCTGTGAGTCGCCGGGATACACAAGTGAATACCGAGTGCCATGTTATAATTCCCGGGCTGGGGATGGGTGGAAATGGCGTGTCGGTGGGCAGGACAGACGTGCTCTAGAATGTGGAACATGGAGGGAGGGTGTGGCCTGCCCAACTTGAACTGCAGATTCAAGGGTGGGAGCGGCGGCCATGTTGGAACGGAGTTCTAATGTCACCAACTGGTCATAGAAAATGTTTCAGAAGCTCCTATTTGAAGCAGGTTAATTCAGTGGGAAACAGGAATTTGGGGGTTATTTTGACAACTCGAATGTGACAAAAAAGATGTAAATAAAGATTCTTATTCTAATGAAGACCGTAGGAACAACTGTGTTGGGAGGTGCGTTATTACTGCAACTGGCACACCGTACTTCCTGTTTAAATTGGTGGTGGAGATTATGTGATCTAGGCTGGAGATGTCAAAATAGCCTAGTAGTGATCTGAATGGTGACAGAGGGAGTGCTCATATATGTTGCGCCAGTGATCTCATAATGGTCCAGATTATGGTGTTGTGACTAGGAGTAGGGGATCTGGTATTACGCTCGGTGTCGAAGGACAGGGATGTATCCCTTCAATCAGAGCGGTGTGGATATCTGCAATAATTGCTAAATTGCTCGTTAGGGCAAAGTCTTTGTTTGAACAGTAAATAGATCTAAAGGTATAACTGGCTCGAGTAATGGATGAGTCTCGGAATGGGAATGCGCTGTAGTTCTAAGTCATTAGTTCCACCCAGGGTATCTCGTCATTTAACCCCTCTGTATTGCTCTTTAATCTGTGGACCCAGCGTTGTTCCTGCCTGAATAATGTGCTGTTGGTCCATTTGGGATTGGATTCAATAATTGTCCATCTTATACTCTCTGGGTTGTGATTTTTCTCAGAGAAATGGCTTAATAATTTGGTGTTGGTTTTTCTGCATCGTATGGTGCTTTTGTGCTCCCCTATTCTTATCTTAACTGGTCTCGTGGTCATGCCCACGTATCTCTTGCCGCAAGGGCACAAGATGGTATAGATACAGTTTTTTGTGTTGCAATTAGTGTGCCTCCTCTGATGCCAAGGTCTAGCCAGACCCAGGTCAATCTGTTTTGAGGTCGAGGTAAGTGCACACACAGAGCAGGACCCACAGGGAAAATGTCCTTCCACCGGTGGTAGAGCCCAAAGGGTGGGTTGTGTGGCAGGGGATGTTTTTGGACGTGTGTGGACTAGGTGGTCCCTCAGATTCTGGGTGCATTTCAATGCAAACAGTGGGGGTGGCCCAGGGGTAAATGTGCCTGTTTCGAGGATGCCCCAGTGTTTCCTTATCACTTTCTGGATCCTGTTGGAGCTGGGCGTGAACGTGGTCACACATGTAATTGCCTCGGATTTTGGTCTGTCCTTTACTTCGAGTAAAGCATCCCTATGGTTATTCCGGGCCCGTTTGTGTGCCCGGCGTATTATTTTTTCCGGGTAATGGCGCCCCGCCAGGTTGTTTGATAGAATCTCGGATTGGTTCTGAAACTCGGTCAGGGTATCACAGTTCCTGCGAAGTCGCAGGAACTGGCCGACTGGTAGGTTGTTCCTCAGTGCTTTAGGATGGTGGCTGTCATAAACGAGGAGACTGTTTCTGTCCGTTGGTTTTCTATAGTTGGTTGTGTGTAGGGAACCGTTGTCTAGGGAGATCAGGAGGTCTAAGAAAGGAATGCTCTCTCGTGATTTTGTGCTGGAAAATCTTAAAAAGGGGTCTAGAGTGTTAATCCACCCACAGAATGTTATGCATTGTTCTTCGTCACCCCTCCAGAACATTTTTAGACACTTTCATTAATTGCTTTAGTTTATTTACTTTTGACTTATTTCCCTCTATTAGTCAAGGGTTGGTGAAGGATCTTCTCTCCGTTCTTTGGGCCTTCATTAATATGAGTACCTTAACTGATACTCTATGTATTGATTACAACCAAAAAATAGATTTCAGTACCCTCATTTATAATGACTATCCCTCTTTTCCTAGTTTGAACGACTGACAGTTGCTCCTTATATTTTTTATCTAGATGATGGCCTGTTAAATGACTATGGTCAAAACGCGGTCGACGCCTTCCTTGGCAAAAAATAAGAGGAAGCATTCAGTGTTTTTTGTTTTTGTGATTCTACAAACCTGTCACTCTATATAACTTTTTCCTTTTTTGCCACCATTATTATTTATGTTTACACTAAAGTTTGTCTTTGTTATTGTAACTCTAGGAGCACCTTTTGTATTGTTGTATATTTGTACAAAATATTTCTTACTAATGAAAAAATATTTTTGAACAAATTTCTGAAGGGTACTGAATCATCATTTTTTTGATCTTTGAATAGGATTATTGATATGAATCATTTAAAGTCACAAATATTTTCTTTGAAATAAGAACCTGAACCACTGTAGCATTCATAGCGCTCTTGGTTGGGGCATGAAGTCCCCTTGCCTCTTGAGGGTACCTGGCGGCCAACTATCCCTCCTGTTACCTCTAGTAAGCCCCACACAGCTAGATTGCTGAGAGGTGGTCAGAGGCCACGCCCCCTTTCTCCACCACTCTGCAAACGCGCCTCCTGGCGCACTACTGGTTGGGGGATGAAGTCCACTTTACTCCAGAGGAACCTTGGGGGCCAAGAAGCCCTGCTGGTACCTCCTGTAACTACTACGCATCGAAATTCCTGAGAGCTGGTCGGCGGCCCAGACCCCTTTCTCCACCACTCTGCTAATGTGACTGCAAGTCAAAAAACCTTGGAAATTCATTGAAAAAACACAGGTTTCAGGGACGTTATAGTTAGAAATTAGCATTAAAAAAACCTTAGAAATTCACTGAAAAAACCACAGGTTTCAGCAACGTTATAGTTAGCAATTTCCATTTAAAAAACCTTAGAAATTCACTGAAAAAACAAAGGTTACAGAGACGTTATAGTTAGGCTGACATTTCACTCGTACAAAACCATAGAAATTCAGCTGTTATAGTTAGCTGACCTAACTATAACTTGTGCCCCCGCAATGCACTGCTGATGACGTCACATATTCCATCACTCATGACATGGTCAGTGACATCACTGATGACATCACTGATAACATCTCAAATGACATCACTCATGACATCATCCACATAATCTCTGATGCACTTACTCACACTCTAATATAAGCTTTCATACACCCACTCCAAAATTCAGACTACCAATCTCGAAACCATAGAAACACCAATAGCAGTTAGTACATACCCACTCACTAATTCCTAGGTCTACACACACATCCACTTACCCATACAGCCACTCATACACGCAGTCACTCACCAATACACCCACAGATATATATATACTTATATACCTATACAGACACTCACACACCGCCACTCACCCATAGAGTTAGTCACACAACTAGTCACTCACCCAAAGAGTCAAGCACACTGCCATTTACTCACCTACACAGTTATACACACACCACATCACTTATTCATAGAGATACTAACACATACTTAGGTGTGCTTTTACAAACACCGAAAGTTTTGTTTGCTAATTACTTTGTCCCCATTTGCTTAATCTTCCCACAAGTTTCCCCCCAAAATGTTCATCCACCTCAGCTCCATTCTGGAAAGTGTTGGAGTGATCTGTCCAGCAGAGGCTGAGAAAAAAAGGGGGGCACAAAAAGGGAAATTCCCATGCATCTTCCATAGACTTCTTAAAGATGGGCTTCATTGCCTTTTCTCTCTCATGAAAGTAGCAGTGCCAAGACACCTCAGGGCATTTGAGCACTATGTAAAATTATAAAGCAAATCAAATTACTGCAAAAAATTTGAGATGTTGTGGAAATTAAGTAAAAAAGCTATATAAAGGGGCAGCAGAAAGGCATGCTGTCCCCCTAGATTTAGAGTGCAGGTGTCTAAGCAACAACTACTGTGAAGAAAATAAATGTATATTGCTATTAACTAATTTTCACGATCTCACTGGATTCTCGCATGATTGCGAATAGTAAAAGGAGTAGATGAGTTCTCAATACACTCTATGAGTAGGAATGCATATTTTGGTCCTTGTTTTTGAGAAGAAGTGTGTAACAGATAAGTAATGTGATGAGTAGAAGGTTTGTTCTTTTTTTTAAAAATGTTACGTTCTCATGAGAATCTCGCGAGATTGTGAAAAGTGGGAAGGAGTCGGTGATGTTTAAATGCAGTCTAGCATGACACTTGTTAATGTAGGAAAGAGTCTTACTGGAGATGGTGTCTATCAGAGTCTGCTATTTACGCCCATTGGCTTGGCAAGAGTTGCGAGCAACGTTAAGGCTCTTTTAATACTCTACTATGCACACCCATCATCTGAGATAGTGGTCTGAAAGAAGAGGCCATTCCCTCCCCGCACCTAATTACACACACCTGTCATTTGAGAAAGGAGTCTGACAGGAGAGGCCAGTCCCTCCCCACACCAAACTATGCATACCCATCATCTGAGAGAGGGGTCTGAAAGGAGAGGCCAGTCTCTTCCCACAGACTACTATGCAGACCCATCATCTGAGAAAGGGGTCTGAAAGGAGATGCCAGTCCATCCCCATAGACTACTACTTACACCCGTCATCTGAGAAAGGGGACTGGAGGGAGAGTCCAATTCCTCCACACTCACTACTATGCACACCTGTCATTCGAGCGAGAGGTCTGAAATGAGAGGGCAGTTCATCCACACATTCTACTGCACGTGCCCATCATGTGAAAGAGAGGTGTCAAAGGAGAGGCCAGTCACTCCCCATACACTCTACTAAACTGTCGCGCTGAAATTTAAACATCTTTCGTTGTTTGATGATGTCTTCTTCCTTCTTCAAGCGCGACAACATTTCCTCTCTCATTTTATGCCCTGCATCTTCTCCTTCAATTGTTCCGATTTGTACCTCAATTGCATCTATTTCTTTCTGTATTTCGATTCTGTCGACTTCCGCATATCTTACTAATATTTCCACTAATTTCCTGGATGATTCAAGATTGCATTCCCCCAGTCTTTTAACATGTTTGGGTTCGGGTTATCATAACTCGGGGCTAGCATGATTCGAAGACCCCTGGGAATCCGACCCACCTCTAGGTATCTCGTCAGGGATCTATGTTCTCACCATTTTTGTTGTTCAGTTTTCATTAGTTTTTCTAATTTCTTGTACAAGTCCTTTAAGTTATTGCTGTTGCCTCCATTATCCACTCGTCTGTTGTAATTCGTGATTGGCACATTCGTAGTGTCAGAAAACATTTCATCAGCTGCCTCCTCCCTCCCTCGTAGCACGTCTGCGGCCATAGTATAGCACTGCTTGTAACGAGCGTTTAAACTGTTGTGTATTTGCCCAGATTATCGCTCGCATGCACACCTCTCACCGGACTGATTGTCGGATATCTCCTACCTTACCAGCGTCCGCTGTGCTCCCTGCGTCTTCCGACACAGATTTCACTTCTTTTGCCGTAATCCGTAGGTTTGTTCCGTCGTCCGGGGGCTTGCAACTGTTCTCCTCCTGGAGATTTCGTATAATCCAGTTCCGACCGGATTTGGCTTCTTGTCGCGTTGCCCAGGTTTGAGAGGGGGTCCGTTTTAGCCAGGGAAGCCTCCTTGGAAATAATTTTACAAATCTCCTTCTCCTTCTTATCTTGCCAAGGAAAAACGGAACGGACACCACTTTCTTTGTGCAGCGTTATTTTATTTTTCATGCGTTGGCCACCATGACGCGTTTCGGGCTTCACAGAGCCCTTGATCACATGACATGCCACATAGTTTCTCCCATTTTTTAAGTGACAGTGTGCTTAATTGTTATAATGAACATAAAAAACATACTTTCGACATCAAGTACTGCTTTGCTTATAAGTTATGTTGCCACATGTATTGTTTCATTAATTTAATTCATTAAGAAAAATAAATCAATAATTCAATTTATAAGCAGATAAGAATGCTAAAAATAGCAAAAGGGGTTTTTGGCTGTTATATCTGTAAAATACAATTATTAAGACACAGTAAAAATATGTGATAAAACAATTCTCATCCAATGACATCTGAAATACTAATAACGTATTTTCATCAGTATATTAAAAGTATACCCTATTTTATATATGTAAATACGGGTATTTAGGAAACCAATGCATTGTGCAACTATGCAAAATAAATAACTGTATAAATACCAATTAAAAAACATGCCATGATCACATTAAAAGACATTAGTTTTATTACATATATATATATATATATATATATATAATAGCTGGTTTCCTTAATATACATGTCGGTTATCGAGTTACAACTGATTTACCTTTTACCGTGTCAGTAGATGGTTGAATATTTGGCCTAACCCTAATTATTTAGTTATGTAACTAATCATTATGTCATTCTATACAGTACAATGATAAAGTGCAAAATGGTGCAGATAAAGTGAAAAGTGTTATTGTGCAAACCAGCATAAGAGATTACAATATATAAAGTGTCACCGTGCGTGTGTGCAATGTCATTGTGCCATGAGCCCATGAACACTAATGACAGAGAAACTGCTATGAGAGGGAGGAGGTGTAAAGTAAAAACCATAAATATATAAACATCTTATGTAAAATCCAATGATATGTTGTTAAATATTAAAAACCTTTTCACTGCCTGGCTTACAACCATGTATATAAATCTTCCGTAGTATTTAATCCATGCGGATTTTTGCTGTTCAATTCTAAAATCAGTTTAGTTTCTAATCGTCTGAGTATGGCTTCTCTGTTCCCTCCTCTACGTAGAGGGGGAACATGGTCAATTACGTAATACTTCAACTCTGTCAAATTTTTGTTATGTATCTCGTCGAAGTGGCGGGCAACCGGATATGAACTATCATTATTGGATATAGACCTTAGATGTTGTAAGATCCTCTTGTGTACTGGGAGACGGGTACTTCCCACATATTTAAGTCCACAAGTACACTCTAATACGTATACTACATATTCTGATTTGCATGTTAGAAACGTATTGATTTTGATGGGTTTATCTTTAAAGCCTGTATTGTAAGATGTTTTATTCTCCCCATATTTACAGGCTTTACATGTAGTGCATCTGATAAAACCCTTACGATTGTTAAGCCAACTACTATTTTTGGACAGCTCAGGACTAAGTAGTCACTTGTTCTACATGCTTTTCTGAAAGTGACTATAGGTGATGAAGGCATTTTATCCCCAATTATGGGGTCATTTTGAATCATGTACCAGTTCTTTTTGATGATTTGTCTGATATTATCTCTTTGTTTACTGTATGTGAGGATTAGCCTTGGACTGCTAAACTTATCTTCAGTCCTGGCAGCTAGTTTCAATTTACTCTTAGAAGGTTTAAAAAGTAGGTCCTCACGTGATTTGGCATTTGTACGTTCTATGGCTTGATCTATGCTATGTGCCGAATAGCCTCTAGCAAGAAATCGTTGTTTACAGCTTTGTTGTGCTCGGTGTAAGTCGCTATCAGTGCTACAGATCCTACGTATTCTTAAGAGTTCTCCGTAAGGGATACTGCTTATGGTATGTTTCGGATGAAAGCTGCTGGAATGTAATATGGTATTGCCAGCTGTGGGTTTTCGATGGAGACGTGTTTGTATGGCATTATCTTGAATATATGTCTCTACATCCAAAAAACAAATACTATTGGCACTTATTTCATGTGTAAAATGCAAATTTAAATCATTCACATTTAATCTGCTTATTAGATTTTCAGCGCTTTGTTTATCCCCCTCCACACAATAAACAAGTCATCAATATATCTAATCCACTTGACAATATTTTTGGACCATTCATTTTTATACATTATTTTTATAATGTTCTCCTCCCACCATCCCATGTGGAGACAGGCGTAGCTGGGCGAAAAACTCGCGCCCATAGCTACGCCTCTCTCCTGGTGGTACACTTGTTGGAACATAAAATAATTGTTGTATAAACAAAACTTAGTCAGGTCCACAAGCATCCTGTTATGTGAAAGGAATTCTATAGATCTTGTATTCAGATAGTATTCTAGTGCTCTCATTCCGTCTCTATGCTGGATTGATGTATATAGATTTGAAACATCCATAGATATTAATAGATAGTCCTCTTGCCAATCAATTTCTTGTATTTTCCTTAGGAAATCTGTGGTATCCTGTATATATGATGGAAGTGTTCGTACATGATGTTGAAGGAAAGAATCTATATAAATTGATACATTTTCCAACAAGCTCTGGTTAGCCGCAATAATTGGTCTTCCCGGAGGTCTAAATCTGTCTTTGTGAATCTTAGGGATGAAATAAATGACAGGCATTGCAGGATGATCATTTTTCATAAATTTAAATTCATCTTGATTGATCAAACCGAGACTTTTCCATGCCACAAACTTTTTGCAGAGCTCTTCCTGAATGGTTTTGATAATCCCTCTGCAACTTATCTTGTAACAATCCCTATCACCCAATTGTCGTAGCGCCTCCTCCAGATATTGGCTCTTAGGCCAGATGACAACATTTCCACCTTTATCAGAGTTACGGATTACGATAGAATCGTTGTCCTGTAATTTTTTCATGAGTAAATGATATTTTTGTAGTCTTGAATTATGCCTGTATTTTTGTTTGTTTATTTTGACATTCAGTTTTCTTATTTCAGTAGTTATAGTCTCATTAAATGTATCAATTGAGTCACGTGTCATTACGGGCACAAACTTAGATTTTGGTTTGAAGTTGGTGACTGGGGCAGCATTAGTACTGATGCCTAATCTTCCCATTAGCTGTTGGGTGGAGTTTCCCCGGTCATTTTCCGACTCTTCGTTTTCATTCTGTAAAGCGTTTAAATCAGATAATAGATTGAAGTCTCCAGCAGTTAATGCTGCCTCTCCGCTTAAACCCACTGTTGTTGTAGTAGGTGCTTGTGTTTTATGTGCATTTATAAGATGGAACTTTTGAAGTTTGATTTTTCTAATATATTTGTAAATATCAGCCCGCGTTTGCGGGTAGTTGAAATTGCTTTCCGCACAATATGTCAATCCTAAGGACAAAAGCTGTTTCTCCGCTAAGTCAAGATTTATATTAGCCAGATTAACAATTGAGTTTTCATTTGGCATGTCATTACTTATTTGTTGTTGCGCCAACCCTTCTTGTTCGATTTCTTGTTGTTTTTGTTTTTTGGTGTATTCCCGCCGCTTTTTTCTTCTGTCGCGGCGCTTGCCATTTCTCCTTTGTTTTGATAGGAGTTTTGCTTCCTGGGACGAAGAGTTTGGCGCCGCTCCTCTCTTAAAAAATTAAGCTCTTCTACCAGAGTGTGCTTCCTTTTTGTAAATTTTATACCTCCTGATGCCGAAGGAATTGTTTCTGATTCTGACTCTGTTTCCACAGCTGAGCTTAGATCCGATATTGAGGATGCAGATTGAATTTCTTTACTTGTTCCAGCTGTTACAATGGTGTCACTGCGATATTTACTCGATTTGTTCGCCGCTTTAGCTGCATCATATTTTCTTGAAAACGTGAATATTTGTCCTTGCTCATAATCATTTTTGTCGCGCTGAAATTTAAACGCCTTTCGTTGTTTGATGACGTCTTCTTCCTTCTTCATGCGCGACAACATTTCCTCTCTCATTTTATGCCCTGCATCTTCTCCTTCAATTGTTCCGATTTGTACCTCAATTGCATCTATTTCTTTCTGTATTTCGATTCTGTCGACTTCCGCATATCTTACTAATATTTCCACTAATTTCCTGGATGATTCAAGATTGCATTCCCCCCAGTTTTTTAACATGTTTGGGTTCGGGTTATCATAACTCGGGGCTAGCATGATTCGAAGACCCCTGGGAATCCGACCCACCTCTAGGTATCTCGTCAGGGATCTATGTTCCCACCATTTTTGTTGTTCAGTTTTCATTAGTTTTTTTAATTTCTTGTACAAGTCCTTTAAGTTATTGCTGTTGCCTCCATTATCCACTCGTCTGTTGTAATTCGTGATTGGCACATTCGTAGTGTCAGAAAACATTTCATCAGCTGCCTCCTCCCTCCCTCGTAGCACGTCTGCGGCCATATTATAGCACTGCTTGTAACGAGCGTTTAAACTGTTGTGTATTTGCCCAGATTATCGCTCGCATGCACACCTCTCACCGGACTGATTGTCGGATAACTCCTACCTTTCCGGCGTCCGCTGTGCTCCCTGCGTCTTCCGACACAGATTTCACTTCTTTTGCCATAATCCGTAGGTTTGTTCCGTCGTCCGGGGGCTTGCAACTGTTCTCCTCCTGGAGATTTTGTATAATCCAGTTCCGACCGGATTTGGCTTCTTGTCGCGTTGCCCAGGTTTGAGAGGGGGTCCGTTTTAGCCAGGGAAGCCTCCTTGGAAATAGTTTTACAAAACTCCTTCTCCTTCTTATCTTGCCAAGGAAAAACGGAACGGACACCACTTTCTTTGTGCAGCGTTATTTTATTTTTCGTGCGTTGGCCGCCATGACGCGTTTCGGGCTTCACAGAGCCCTTGATCACATGACATGCCACATAGTTTCTCCCATTTTTAAAGTGACAGTGTGCTTAATTGTTATAATGAACATAAAAAACATACTTTCGACATCAAGTACTGCATTGCTTATAAGTTATGTTGCCACATGTATTGTTTCATTAATTTAATTCATTAAGAAAAATAAATCAATAATTCAATTTATAAGCAGATAAGAATGCTAAAAATAGCAAAGGGGTTTTTGGCTGTTATATTTGTAAAATACAATTATTAAGACACAGTAAAAATATGTGATAAAACAATTCTCATCCAATGACATCTGAAATACTAATAACGTATTTTCATCAGTATATTAAAAGTATACCCTATTTTATATATGTAAATACGGGTATTTAGGAAACCAATGCATTGTGCAACTATGCAAAATAAATAACTGTATAAATACCAATTAAAAAACATGCCATGATCACATTAAAAGACATTAGTTTTATTACATATATATATATAATAGCTGGTTTCCTTAATATACATGTCGGTTATCGAGTTACAACTGATTTACCTTTTACCGTGTCAGTAGATGGTTGAATATTTGGCCTAACCCTAATTATTTAGTTAGGTAACTAATCATTATGTCATTCTATACAGTACAATGATAAAGTGCAAAATGGTGCAGATAAAGTGAAAAGTGTTATTGTGCAAACCAGCATAAGAGATTACAATATATAAAGTGTCACCGTGCGTGTGTGCAATGTCATTGTGCCATGAGCCATGAGCATATATATATATGTCTCCACAACTCCTTCCCAATAAAGAAAGAAACGGCACTCTGGGATGTAAAAGACCCAGTTTATTCCATCAGGCCACTCCGGACAGGACGCGTTTCGGCTCTATACTACAGCCTTTGCCACCTTATGAGCGCCATTTTTAAAACCCTTTATATACTCCTTTAACATAAACATAGACAAAATACTACATACTATTAGGTTTCAGGCATGCACTATTTCTTTAAATAATTCTGAGGCACTCGCGGTCATAGCATAAAATCAAAACAATATCACAATCCTTGTGAACTTGAACTATGACATGATGTTGCACACAAAAAGACTTTGGCTCAATTATGCATCATGCTTTGATAGCTAGTTCATACCCTGCGTGTTAATCTATGTACAAATGTCCTCATCTTTACAGTCATATTTTGAGCGCACTAATTCTTAAACATCACATATTTCCTGTTTCTCTGCAAGATTAGCCTGAGATATGTTTAAATGCTTTTCGTGTTACACGCTCGAGAGGCGCAATAAATAAAGCTTACTTCTGTCAACTTTCAAGCGCTTGAAGTCACTCAGGCTAAAAGTATCAGACGAACTTTTAACAAAATGTTTATCTCAAATAGATCACACTGTGCACACTAATAAAATGCATCTCGAGAGTCACAATTAGTTCTTTGTGCTCTATATGCTACGAGCACCTTAATAAAGTATATATACTCCTTCACGGAGTTCAATTTCAAAAACACTAAATGCAGTGGCACAGCATGGAATACTGGCATCCGAGAGGCATTGATTCAATTTCTTTGTATTTATTTTTCATTATTCATGTGCGAACTCCTAGATGTTTACATGAGCACTAAATAATTAAAATAAAATGACTGACACGTTTCGGCTGACACCTTCAACTGAGTCTAACAGACTCTGTGGTGTGCAACAATTTATTGCCAGTCCTTCCTCCACTTTGATGACCCATGTAACACTAGAGTGGCAACTTCCTTCATTCCACATTGGCAAATCAGTTCCACAATGTTTCTATCCATATAGATTCTAATCACTCAACAGTCCATTTCTTTTACAAGCATCTCATTTCCATGTGATTATTGCAAATCTTCACTTCCATATAACTATTGTATGATTCCAAATTGCTCATTCATTTAAAGTTAAACCAATTTCAAGTCATTCCTTAATTTAAGCAAGAAAAGTACAAATGCAAACAATAACCATTTGTTGTCACAAAACATTCCTATTATGAAGATGTTGCTTGCCTAAATCAAGATATATCCGCCCTCAAGGACCTTTCGAAAATGATTCTTATACAAATCTATACTTGGTGCTTAGGTGTATGCTGTTATTTCCAACTTGTGCTTCTCTCTTTATATACACATAAGGCACAGGACACAGCTCCTTTCACCCTCGGGGACACTATCCTATCCAAACCCATAATGGGTCCTATGTATCAGTTCCACATCCTGCCCATATAAGGAAGTCCTACCCTACATTTGTGCAATTTAAAGTGCATAGTGCATCAGATTGATTAGTTTTCAAGAATTTATCTTATATTTGACATTTTCAATGCTTGTGTACAAGTGTTCTTATAGTATAGGTAAACCCAAATGCTAAGGATCGTACACTTCTCCCTTATAAACGTGAATAATGTATCCCATTAGTTCAAATATTCAAAAGTGCATCTTATTTATAAGGTGTACAGTGCTATTTTTCAATGGTTCTTGAGCTCCCAATAGTTCCAAAATGAGACCTCCACTTAATGGGTAAGAATCAAGATTCATTACTAATTCAAGAAAATTCACACAATAACAACAAGCTAAAAAATATGCTGTGTTCCTAACTCAATGCTAAAATACGCCCTTTCCGCATACTTATATGTTATCTGATGCTTAGCATTTTTTCACTATGATGATCAACACATGAAGTATACCCATTCTTAAAGTGGAAGGTGCTTAGTTCTCAAAGATCCTACAATGCTTATTTTCCCGGGGTACTCTGAGATATATAGCAACTCCTGGTTCTTAAAGTTCAAGATGCTCAGTTCTAAAAGATCCTACAGTACTTGATCTCCCAGGGCATTCTAGAATGTGTAGTAACTCCTGCTTATGTGGGGGTCAGCCTTCCTGGTCGACCCTCCATAAGATGTATAACTTAATATCATGTATTTTAATCATACATAAAGTGCATTATGCCTATAAGGTGCTATAAATGTAAAGTGCACTGTGCCCAACTAGAAAATCCTTTCTTAAATACATTTAAATTATTTTTCTTAATCTTTTTACATTTTGCCACTTCCCCAACAACAACAAACAAACCCCTAAATGAGGGAAAGGAGAAGGCGGGGAGAATAAGAAGTGGAATCCAATAGAGAGAACGTGAAAAAAGAGAGAAGAGAAAGAGGAATTGGTATTGGGATAAGAGTCCGAATTTTCAGAAATAGTTCCCAAATGATAGTCATTCTCATATATCACAGTCTCATATTTATGGTTAAAAAGTTAGACTTTTAGTCAGTCTCATATTCATAAATGGACATAAAGCTTTGAATCTGTATTGTGGCCCCAAGGTATTTCCGTTCCTCTGGATAATATAAACCGCTTTCTCAATTCCTTTTCCCAGTCACCTCCCCTTGAGTGGGCCTTAATATGTTTAATGCCACAATAGCTGAATGTTGTCAAAGACCGATTGTGTAATTGTTCAAAGTGACAGGCCATGGGGGAATTCCTATTACCATTCTTTATACACCTCATGTGTTGTAGAATTCTTAATTTTAGTTTGTTGATTGTGCTGCCCACATACAACTTTTCACAACCACATTTTAGGACATAAATGACAAAGTCTGTATTGCACGGGATTCTATCCCTGATAAACACCTGGTGGCCTTCAAATGTTTGATAACTTTTACAGTTTGATCCATATTTACATGCCTTACAGGAATTACATCTTACAAAGACTCCCATGTTCTTCGTAAGCCAATTCTTTTGCTCCTTCTTTTGATCATAATGGCTAGATGTTAAAATGTCTCCCAAGGATTTTGCTTTCTTAGAGGTTATTTGTGGTCCTCTCTCCACAATCTCCCTGAGATGTTCATCTTTCTTCAGGATATGCCAATTCTTTAATAGGATCCTCTTGATGCTGGATCAGGGGCGGCTCCCTTATTGGGGTGTTGCCCCACTGTATTTCCCCCCAACCCCTGAATTTGATGCAAATAAATGCAGTCAATTAAATGTGTTAGTTTCCAGCCACGGACGCTGGGCATTCATTTTTTTTTATCCGCTACGGTCCGGGTTGCTTGAATTGTGATGAGTGGGTGGGGCTTGAAAATAATTGACATGCAATCAGGAATACAGGCTCACTTCATCGACACACGCACACTTCAGAGTGCGCATGTCAGGTTAGCCGATGGCCTTTCTGTGGCCAGCCCGACATGCGCACTAGACTGGCCTCTCATCACCTGTGCATAGTGAGTGCGGGGAGAATCCAAGCCGCAGGCCCCTGCACACAGAATCAGCGCTGGGTTCACCTGCTCGATCCAATCCTGGCAGTGTTCTCATCAAGGGGACAGTGTCTGGATTGGCCAGGACTTGCAGTTAGGCCTGGTCTTGTAGATGAGACAGCGCGGGGTGGGAAGTTCAGGTCCATGGAGCACATGGCCAATCACTGCATGGCTCTATTATGAAGCCTTGCAGTGATTGCCCATTCTGTACCGTGCTGTTTTTCCTCCCCCTCTCTTCCCCTCTGTGTGCAGAGTCACTAACGGCATTGCAGGAGAGGGAGTGGTGGAGACAAGTCAATGTGGTTCCAGGTGATGGAGCAGGGTTTCGCAAAAATGAAACCTGCTCGAATTGATACCCTCTTAATACGTACTAACAGTAATTAGTTGTTGAAAAACGAATGTACACCCAACACGAACACAAGGGAAATTGCTTTGCGCATGTCTGAACTAACACGTAAACAGAATAATATTGTAATAACATTGTGTTTTGAGAAAAACGAGAATTGTTGAATCAATAGGCCGCATATGCTTCAGTAAATTGCATGTTGCATTCTGTTTTGAACTAATAAATAATGATGCTTTTGCACAAAGCTTATGCTAGGTAACATTAATGGGGAATAGTGCAAGGTGGGTGGGAAACAGTGAAGGTTTCATTATCATATAATTAATATATGTTCATTTCATTTACTTTAGTGTGCTAGATGAAGCAGTCATCTTTCTAAACTTGGCTAAAGTGGGAGGGGGAAAGCACGAGGAGTGAGTTCGCTCTGTCAGAAGCAAGACAGACGCGCAGTGCACCGCAGATGACATGAGAAGGGTGAAGGCCAGAGTGTCGAACGACTGCCAAAAAGAAGTGCCCAGGCGTGAGACTGGAGACACAAACTGCGGATGATGTTAAAAAATGAATGAAAAATGTTTAAATTTGTATCACATGTAATAAAGTGAGAACAAGCTGAGAACCGTACCCTGAGAACGAATGGTGAACAATGAAGTAGTTGAAATAAAGATGAAGTCACAGTGGTGTGACAATGCCACCTCCCTAGCCCACCAATCCCTTTGCGAGATTTAATAAAGTTTGCAACAATTGTGGGATGGACATGTTAGTTTTAGGGTATAATTGGGGTGCCTTTAGGGCTGTGGTTTAAGCTTAGGCTGGCAGGAGAGAAAGAGGGGAGATGCGTCACTGTCCGTCGGTTTGCAGAGAGGCCTAACTGTTCCTGACCTGTCCCGATCCTGTATCTTCTTATCCTTTGTTCCCTGATCCTTTTTTGGGGAACCCCCACCATCTCCTAGGCCGAGGGGTTGGTTTTCCTTACAGACCAATAGGTTTGTATTTAGCCTAACTTGTTCTCAGAATTTAACTTATTGATGTATTTTGTCTCTGAAACTTTTGTCTCTCCACCTATCCACTCCATCAATGATTTGTATTATTTAGATGAAAACTATTGTCTCTTCATCTATCCCCTCCGTTAGGTATATGATGTTTCGCACATATTTTGCTGAAACTTTTGTCTCTTACTCTATCCACTCCTTCATTGCATAAAGTCATTGCTACGTTTGGATGAGTTTGTATTTCATTTTTGCTGCATATGTAAAATTTCTCCCCACGTGAGATTCAGTGTTTGTATTTTGTGACCAAATGCAGTTGAGCATAATCCTAATTATTTGAGATAAAATTCATTATTAACTTCACCGAGAGTCTGTGATCATATAATTAGTTAATGGTTGGTAAGTTAGAAATTATCATTGCCATCAACTATTCAACTAATTGGTCCATCTACCAAGTGGAAGGAAAGTTGATGTAAAAAGTTAGTTGTTATGTCATAATTTAATCTATGAAAAGAAAAGAATTGATCGTACATATAAATTGACCCCAGCACATCAGGGATTCTGGGTGAATGTGTATGGGCCATTGTATTATGATTAGGGCTCCCGGTGTTATGGTATTTATTTTTCGGCCATTTCTGTCTGTATTTATCCATATTTATTTTTGGGCGATCTTTTCTGTATTTATCCACATTTATTTTCCCGCAAGCAAAGACGACGCTACAGCTAGTATTTTTCCACATTTATTTAAAATTGACAATGCACACATGTGCTCGGTTGTTATTGGTCAACACAATACATTCATCTGAAAACTTTGCCATTGTAGTACAAGCACATGTGCATTTCAAGGGACTTTGAAGACATTGAGGCTCTTTCTGGTTTGTTAATGAAATGAAGGCCACTGAAAACCCGTTCAATATTCGCTGACGATACTGGAATGGACAAAAGATTCAAAGAAAGATTACACAGTGTTGGCCATTCTTGCTTCTGAGAACGCCAGTATGTCATTGCACTGATGTCTTTTTGTGGAATAGGGTGCATTAAATATTTGTTGAATTCTTCCTCAACAACATTCATTAGGTCATCAGAAGCTCCAACCAACATGAATAAATGCTTGTAATCATTGAAATCCTGACTAAACTGAACTTTCTTGAATGGATCCAGGATTGTAACCAGTTTCCAAAAAGAGCTGTAAGTCATTTGCCCAGTTATGTTACGAGCTAGGACAGCATCCCACTTGGTTTTCAGTGCATCTTTAAAACTAATCATCTCTTTTATTAGCGCATTTGCTTTTTTTGTGGTAACATTTGCAATAGGTTGGTGATCATTGGGTCTTGTGTATAGTCTTGCTCCAGTGCCAAAGCCATGTCAACATCTATGGCTGAATATATTTGGTGGGCATGTGTTTCTTCTGACTCAAGCTTTTTCTGAATGTTGATGATACCAGTGAGAGTTTTAACAATGAAATGCATCTTCACATAGAAAGATTGGTGGTTTGCACTGTTGGGGCCGGGTAGTTTCCGTAGGTGATCAATTTTGGATCCAGTGGCTTCTTCATTGTTTACAAAAGCAAGGAAGTAGTGCCATATTTCTAAAAGTCTTACTGCTCCCTCATACCAGCTGAACCATCGGATCACAACAACGCCCTTGGCTATCTTATTCTCCCATCAACTGTTTCTTGCGAATAAATGCGTTTTAAGTTTCGCGCATACTTAAATACTGCTCCAGCCTTTATAACAAAATCATACATGACCCGGTTCTCAGGCTGAAACAGAGCATAGGAAACAGCAGCATGTATAAGATGACATGGATCTTTTATATGAATGGAATTAATCCTCTGAGCAGCGCGCAAATCAGTTACTGCCTTTGTCATATAGGATGCAGAATCAGAACATATTGCAACAAGGTCATGCCATGATTTGCCCAACTTTTGAAGCACATTGTATACAATTAATGCAATCTTAGCAGAATTACACTCATCAGACACAATGATGTCAACTAAGGCTGAGCGGCGACCCTTTTCTTCATCATCACTGTAATATGTGACCAATGTTCCGATGGCTGGGTCACCATGCACCTCTGTGGTTTCAACTATTGTTGACGAGATAGGGACATTTGCTACAGCTTGACGTATGCTTCCAAGCAGTGCTTCAAACACTTCAGGGAGATATTTTTCATACATTTGGCTGGATTTGCACATTGTCCTTGCTGCAGGGCACAGCTGCCTAATCAGCTCTCCAATTGGACCATCAGTCTGGTGAAGTGGAACACCACCTTCACACAGAGCTTTCACAACCTTGTGCGGGATATCCGCAGCCTCTTCAATATTTTGACGTGCACGAGTTGTACATTGCTCCATGGTCATTTGCTCCGTACGGGCCTTCTTTATGACTGGCAAAGAAAGTCTCTCATGGGTTTTACTCAGGTGGGCTTTGATATTGTCTGCTGCCCTGTTTTCAATGTCAACAGTTGTTCGACATGACTTGCAGGTGAACATTTTCATCCCCTTAAGGGATACAGCTTCAAATTCTGCATACTCCTGTACGTAATCATCAATGTCCTTGCGTTTGCGGCCCATCTCTATAAATGTAAGGATTCAACAATTAAGCAGCCATTGGTTTGATGTTTAAAATACTGTATGTGACCAGGACAAAACACTCAGCCATTATCTGCACTGCGGAATTGGATACAGATATGTAGGAATTATACTCCAAATACATGCAAATCCATCAATGTTTCTTGTTGATCTTAGCTTGTACATTTTTAGTTGCAAATAATTTCTTCTTTATCAAAATATGTCCACGCCTTTCAAGATAGCCAATTCAGTTTCAGGTTTCCGAGTAGCAGAGAGAAGCCCGCTCAGCACAATTGCAGATGCTAATAATATGTTCACATACACCAATAGCTTCTTCGTTGATATATTCACACAATCACTCAATGAGTTGATGTTTAGAGATCAGCTATTCCCCCACGAGGTGAACTATGAAAAATAATAACTTTTGAAATTGGCCCCTTAGGGCAGAAATACTCACAGCAGTGGTTGCCTTATTGTTCCGGCTTTCCTCTGAGTTAAAAAAGCTTTATTTAAGGTTTCCAATTCGAGTTTTTCCAGTGAGTGGCAAATGTTTTTTTAACTTATTTTATGATGTGCTTTGGCTCTGCAGTTACCCTCACCTTAAGCGTACACCAGACTGACTTAAAGCTAGGCGCTTTATCGACCTGAGAAGGGTGAAAGGCTAAGTGTGCCCACCAGATTCAAAACTGTGACTATGAGGTCGCACACAGTTGCGCTGACTCAATATTAGTCCACTCAGCTATTCGGCAGAGGGGCTGTATGATGCAGTAACTCTAGGGTCAGGTGTGGAGTGACAACCTCTTTTTTAAACAGTGTGCTAATAATTACATGGGAGTACAAAGCTAAACAGGTGACCTCAAGGAAGAATTGAACCCTAAACTTAACAGGCTTACCTTAAGTGTTAAACAGGGAGTGCCGTCAGGGCCTTGCAGCAGCAGGTGAGTCAGGAGAGTGCAACACACTGAAAGCAAGACGCACAAAGTGAACACAGACCCCTCACGTATAGTGCAGAATGACCTCCTACAAACACCATACGGCACGTTACACCAGTAAAAGTTGCAATATAGTGCACCATCCAGCACACAGAGCACAAACAGGATGACCTTTAGATCAAAACATACCTCACCTATGGAAAATGGGAGGTGTCACAGCGATTATTTTCAGTAATGTATATACGCTGCTGCTGTGTTACAACAATATTGAAAATACACCTTACTATCCCAGAATAATAGATGTAAACACATTTAGAATTTGGAGGAGTGTTCCTGTGCGCTCTAATGACCTGGCCAAAGAGGGCACAAAAAGCTGAAACATGCTGCTTCCATATTAAAAAGAAAATAAATGAGAACTGTAGCTAAGCACTCTTTTTAAGACATATTCAAAGTCATTAGGGCAAAACTGCACAACAAATATACGTTTGTCAAACATTATAAAAATAGTACATTGAATATTCTCCTTATGTAGCTATAGAGAACTTGTGATGCCTTGCCAGGGTGCCACAGCATGCGTAGGGGGGAGTTGCAGCAGGGACAGCTTCCAGAACAGAGGGAAGGCTCCAGCACAAACACGTCCCCAAAAACACATGGGTTATCCTGCTTTTCATCCAAAACCATACCAGTCTGCATGCGTTGGGAATGTGAAGTTATACAAGGGTTTTGGAGGAAAGTAGTAGCCAAAATATGAAAGAAAACTAAAGTCAACTTGAACATTAACCCACTGTTGTTATTGACGGAAGATAGGGACGAAGTGGGACTGTATCTGCTCAATACAGCAACAGATAACCTCATTACACTAACGGTGATAGCTGCCAGGCTTCCCATCACACACAAATTGAAGGCTCCTGATCTCCACAACAAACGGATGAAGGACCAAAATGTGTAATCCGTTCTCAATGAAAAAATTGACTGCAATACTGGGGAACAAATAAGTCTTAATTCCCGAAAAGATGTGCCCCTTTTCATAAGCATGTGAAGAGGCAAAGGCATCAGCACTGAGCAGGCTCCCATGATGGACTTGATTTGATGGTATGGCATGCATTTGTCACAAGATCACAATTAATACTAATGTACTTATAATAATTTTACATTTAACTATCTTAATTAGTCTCATAGACATACTAGATCAATAACCACAGTATGTTTAATGGAGAAACTGCATCTTTCTGATCATTTGCTGCAGGATTTACACTCAGGCGTTAGATCTGGCTGTAGAGCTGAGACAAGGATGTTCTGGGTACTTTTTGATGATGCACTCCATGACACTTAAAATAAAAACAGTTGCCTTCTCATACTCCCAAGATCTGCGAGCCATCTTCGACATGGTGAACCACAAACTCCTGCTCTATAAAATAGGGAAACACATGGGCCATAGGGGCCAGCTCTCTTAATACTTTCATTACCTGAAATAGCAGATAAAAGCTGGGCATCAACTATCCTGACAAGTACTGTGCTGTAATGATTCAAAGAAGGATCCATACGGATACCAATATTCTTCAACCTCCACCTCAAATATCTTGACAATCTACTCCAAAACTTTGGTATACCCCACTATTTAGGTGCCAATGCTGCATCATTTGTGGGATGATATTAAACTTCGTGCCTTTAGAGAATATTTATGATTGGCTATCCTTGCATCACCCGGAGCTTAATCCTCTAAAAAAATGAATTATTCATCATCTCCCCTCCCTATGCCAGTTTAACCCCCAATCTTGGGTAAACTCCTTTTCATGCCATGATAAAACTAATACATTGAGTGCACAAACTCATTGTGTTTTACCCGCCCGCAGCTGTTGTGCTTTCAATAACTGGCTTAAATCAAAGAGATTAAAATATCGCATGGCGCCATGTTTACCGCTAAAACATTTATATTCGCATCACCATTTAACCTCTGGCGTTCACGTTGTTTCCCGTAATGGAATACTCCGTGCAGTTGCTCCAGAGAGGGACAGGCACCTAATGTACTTGCCAAAAACTAAAACAAAGGAGACTCCAGATGAAAGAAGCATGCCCACAACATTACATTTCACTTGCCAACTCCGGAGCGGTTTAAGGAAGTAAACGGAGCAGGACTAGATCCAGTAGCGGCCAGTCCTGTGTAGGAGTGACGGGCGTGGAGGGGTGGAGTGTTGGGGGGGACGGGGTCACGGGACAACATTTGATTTTTAAAAAAACGTACCTGCAGCTGGCAACGCAATTCCGAGGCTGCGAGGGACAGAGAGAGGCAGGAGCGGCTTGGAATCCACGTACCTTGGAAGTACAAATGTCGGCAGGCTGGCGCAGGCTAACTCGGGTGGCGGGCTGGCGCAGAGGTAATTCGAGCGGCGGAGTCCTGGATCCCTGGAAGGCGTCCTCAAACGTGGTGGTCTAGTGCAGGCAACAAAAAGGAAAAACAGGTAGGTGAGCCCCCAAAATAAAGGCCAAAAGTTACCAGGGTGGGGCTGGATGTGTTAAGCACGCCCACACAGTGACGACCAGTATTGGCTCAGGGTCTCGACCGTCACTAAAAGACCCTGAGCCAATAGGTCCACAGTACGTCACTGAAAGCAATTCCCAGCATCGGGAACAGGGGCGTGGCACGGCAACTGTAAACCACGGCAGCGGCAGCACGGCAAAATTTACTCGTATTTTGCCGTTTTTACATATAAATACAGACAAAAGAAAAATACTTTTCCGTCTGTATTTATATGTAAAAATCCGTTTAAACGGAAAACCGGGAGCCCTAATTATGATGTTATTGAGTATTGATCCCTGATAAAATATTGGAGTCACGCTGGATCAGTTTCTTGGTAGCAGAGGACGGTTTAATTATTGATTAGTTTGGTAATGATTATTGATTGTATGTTCTTAATATGAAAAGTTAGTGTCATGTTCTATGTTGTCTAGAAGTTCAGGTACGAAGATACCTGAGGAATCCCGGGAATGGAATTTAGCCTGAAGTAGGCAGAAGAAGAGTGTGGTATCGAAGCCACACTGCAGAAGTACTTTGTCTGTTGTAATAATACCTAAAAGCTATGGAGGGCTGTATGTGTTATATTAGGGAAAGTTCATGTAAAAGGGGAGTGACTGAAATAGCGAAGGGTCCGCTTCCGAAACTCTAGCCTTATCCCCAGGAGAGTAACAAGACCCCTTTTCACGCCAAAAAGTCTTCTTGTGAAATCTTGGCCTTATCCCTAGAGGAGTAATAGGTCCACCCGGAACTTGTTTGAAGAGTAAAATAGCGCTGGTTGTTATTAGGACTCGTAGTGAGAAAACATCTTGAAAAAGTGAAAAACTATCTCTTTATTTAGTGGAACAGACAAAGTAGATTGTTTTTGTGTTGTTACTAACAGAAAATTTTGATTAAGAGTGCTTAGAAAATATTGCTGTATTATTTTGTAAAGGGAGGGTCAGTAGAGGGAGTAATACTGACGTCAGAAAGACCGCGCTGGTATTGGACAAGCAGCGGGCGTGTACTGAGCTGTGATTGGTTGGTTGGTGTGAGCCGCGCTAGTATTGGTTTAGACTGTGCTTACATAGCAGTACTGTGATTGGTTGGTTGGTGTAAGTCGCGCTAGTATTGGACGAAAGTTTACCAATCGAATAAGAGAAATACGGAAAAGGTTGTTGTTATTTTTTTTTTTACTTGCTAAGACCCATTAGCGGAAAGAGTCAGAAAATGAAGTTGATGCAGAAAATAAAGAATTTCTTTAAAAAGGACAAACCAATTGTGACAAGAGAGGGAATTCTGATTCCACCTCCAAAGACGCCTGCTTCCTTTATGATGTTGGAGCGAGGATATCATACGTGTATGTGGTTGGAGAATTGGGTGGAGTATACAAAGGATGATGGTGTTATAGCTTTTCCTCAGTATGGTACATTCAATGTAAGGATATTGCAAAATCTGAGAAATTGAAAGAATTCATTAGAACCGAATCCTAGACTGACACAGTACGAAGCCTTTGAATAATGGGAAGTTGAGGCATTTGAGAGAGAAAAATATAGAATTGTTAACAGAGGTCATAGGAGTATGATGTTCAGATATCCTTTTGAGAGCCGGGAAGAAAAGCTGAAAAGATGGAGGAGAGCTGTGGTAACGGAAGGGTTAAACCCAGTTTTAACAGTTGATGAGCAGACAGGAGGCAAATGTAAATAGAAAAAGAAAAATATAGAAACCTCAAGTGCAAGAGATGGTGTAAATGATTCTGATGATGAGTTATTAGAGGATATTATGACCAAAAGACCCCCGCCATATCGAGAAAATTCAGTTGAAGTGACTCCGAATGCACCTTTTATGGGAAATCCATTGGTCCCACAGATTGCGGACATAGGGGTCCATTAGTATGTCGGGCGGATCGCCACCGCCCGCATGGCGGTGGCGATCCGCCCGACATATTCCTCCGCCCGCATGCAAATTTCCCCCCGCCACATTACCATGGCAGGGGGGACCCCGGCGGACGGAAAGACCGTCCGGCGGTTTACCGCCCGGTCGATGAGTCGACCGGGCGAAAAAGCTGTTAATATGGTGGCGGTGTCTGGTAGACACCGCCATCCATATTAGAATACATGCAGGGGCATGCCTTTCCGTGGCGGCACCGCCGCCACGGAAAGGCATGCAGTTCTCAACATTGGGGGCCCGTAGTGGGCCCCCAGGGATTCTGGGGGTGGGGGGTGCACATGGGGGGTACCTATGGTACCCCCCTGCATTTGACAGTACAACGTGGCAGGCACCGCGCGGTGCCTGTCACGTTGTACTGTCAAATGCACAACTTGCATTTCTGGCATTGCGGCAGACGGTGCTTTCAGCCGCAATGTTAGAAATGCGGGATGCGCCCGCCAGTGTGGCGGGCGCATCCTAATGGGATGTGCGGGACTGCCGCATGCATTGCGGGCGGTCCCATTTCCCAGGGGTATGGCAGGCGGACAAAGTCCACCCGCCATGCTAATGACCCTCATAGCTAGGATAATGAGAGAAAAAGAGTATGAGATGCTAAACGAGGCAAATGCAGAGCAGATTCAGAAAATGAATCAGTTAAGTTTAAATGCAGAAGCGTTGACGGTACCGGTTACAATAGGTCCTGTAGTTCCTTTGTTTGGAGAAAACCCAAATACACCAAAAGTGCATACATTAGCAGTTCCAATGGGTAATGTCAGGAGCGGAATGGAGACGATAATCAATGAGAAAAGACAGGCTGACACAAATGTTACATTGTTAGATCTTCCAGTTTGTGAAATGATAACAGAAACCCCTAGAAGAGATACACAAATAAGCCCAATAAGAATAGGGACAAATGTCACTCCAATGACAGGGAGTTCAGCAGGTCCTTCATCAGAAGAATTGAATGATTGGATAAAGGAAAGGGAAAAGAAAGAAAAACAAACACAGAGTATAAATGTGAGTCAATTGAAGGTGGATTTGGAAGAAATTATTATTGGTATGATTAGTCCAGACAGATTAGGGACTTATCGAGATGATGAATTATTGTTCTTGTGTAAAAGCATTACTTGGAGAGCGAAGAATCTTCATGAGAAAATATCTGAAGCTGCTAGTGAGTATGGAGTAGACATAGAAAAGTCAAAGGTGTTGCAGAAATCGTACAGATTGGCATTTACTGAAAAGGATTTGGAGAGTTTGAATGCGTCTGGAAAAAGGTTACAGATAAAAGAGTTGATGAACATTCTGAAGAAATGGGGAGATGTAGATCGATGGAGAAATAGATGGGTAAGAAAGAAGGAAGAAGCAGCTAGTAAAGGAGTGTCTATGTTTCCGTTAAAGGAAACAGAACAGGTTGAAAGGGCGTGTCCGATGAGAGAAGTACCAGGTGGCGGATACGTTCATGTTCCGTGGTCAAGGCAGGATATATTATCATTTACGAATGATTTCCCCAGACTAAGAAAGAAAACTGCAGAATGGCATAAACAGGTAGAAAGGTTTGTGAAGGTCTCGAAGGTTTTATTAAAGGATTTAGATGGGTTGTTTGAAATTGTTGTTTCGGCAGACTTGTGGACAGAGTGTAAGATCACTGTTGATTGGCCAAAAGATTAATATCCTAGATACGCTAAAACAGTTGCACCGTCAGAGGAGGTGATGAAAAAGTACAATCAGGTAATCACGTTTCTGAAAGGGAAAATGTCCCCAAAGGAAACAGATTGGGTTAAAATTGACAGGACTACCCAAGAACTAAAAGAGTCAGTGCATGCCTATTATGAAAGGTTATTGCAGGTATTCAAACAGTATAGTGGATTCGAAAATATTGGAGATAAAGATATGGGACATTTCGTGTATCGTTTTGTGTTCGGATTAAAACCAGACATTAGTAATATGATTCAACAGCATTTAATTTGCTGGCAGAGCAAAACGATAGACAACATTTTGAGATGTGCAAAGTATTGTAGTGATGACATTGAATCAAGACATAAAAAGTTAAAAGAGAAAATGATGTGGGCACAGGTGAAAGTGGCAGAACAGCAAGAGGCAAATAATAATCCTCAAACCAGTAATCAGGCGGGTGGCCAAAATCAAAATGGACAGAATTTCAGTGGAGGCAAAGGAAGGGGAAAAATGAATAAAGAGGAAGCTATGAATAAATTTCCTTGTCATGCGTGCGGAAAGCTTGGACATTGGAAGAATGAGTGTAGATCCGCTAAAAATATTAATGGGGGAAATCAAAATTTGATTCCACAAATGCAAAATGAGGTGGGTGTAAATCAACAGGAGCAGCAGCAGATAGTTGCTCAACAGTTACAGGTGCCGCAACCTCCCATGCCCAGTAATGTGAATGCTCAAGTGCAGAGGTACAGTGTGAACACTAGATATCACGGAGGTGACCAGATTGGTAAGAATCAAGGTGTGATTCCGCAGTATTGGGTGCAGTGTGGTGGGAATGATTCAGACTCATTTCAATGACGGTGCCTGAGGGGCGAGGAAGAGTGCGTACTTGGCGCATCTTTGGCGGTAGATCAGTCAGGTCCATTTGTTGACGGAAAGGTGGAAGGTAATGATATTACATTTTTAGTGGACACTAGTGCTACCCTTTCTACTGTGAGAGCAGCAGAAATTCTAAACCTACCCCTCTCAGGAGAAACTATCCAAGTTGTAGGAGTCTCAAATAAGCATATTAGAACACCTGTTACAAATCCAGTTGAAGTTCACAAGCATCGGTTTGTGGTATGTGACTCAAGCCCAGTAAATCTCTTGGGAAGAGATTTGTTATGCAAGATGAACTGCACCATCTATTGTACACCAGATGGAATTGCATTCCAGACACCTGATGAGGATGTTGAATTTAAAATGATGCTAGTGAAGCAAGGAACAGAAGTGGATGAATTGTATTCACTTCTCACAGAAGAAAGTTTGCCTGAAGAATTAAAAAGTGCAGTGAGATCTGATGTGTGGGATTTTTCAGGAAAGGAGATTGGCTTAATGACAAATGTAGACCCAATTCAGATTACAGTAAAGGATGGTGCTGTATATCCAAACACACCACAGTATAAAATGAGTCCAGAGGTAAATGCAGGAGTCGCTCCTGTGATTGACCAAATGATTGAACAAGGAATTTTGAAAGAAATAATGAGCAGTCCTTGTAACTCACCTATCACAGGTATCAAAAAACCCAGTGGGAAGTACCGGATAGTGCAGGAGTTGCGCAAAATTAATAAAATTGTAGTACCCTGTTGTCCAGTAGTACCAAATCTGGCCATGATTATTTATCAGATCCCATGTGATGCTGAATGGTACAGTTATTGATTTGTGCCAAGCCTTTTCTCAATTCTTTTGCACCCGGAAAGCCAATATTTGTTTGCATTTCGGTTCAGAGACCGTGTCTTGGCATGGTGCTGAGTTCCTCAAGGATATACAGAGAGCCCCTCAATCTTTAATCAGATCTTGGAAAAATGTCTGGAGACTTTAGTCATGCCAGGAAATTCTGTTTTGGTTCAATATATTGATGACCTACTAGTGGCATCAAAGACACGAGAGGCATGTGTGACAGACACAATTGCCTTGTTGAGCCATTTGGCAGAAAAAGGACACAAAGTGTCCCCAGCAAAATTGCAATTTTGTAAACAGGAAGTACAGTACCTTGGACACAAAATAGAAAAGGGAGTTAGATAAGTAACTCCAGAAAGAATCAGTGTGATCAAACAGATGAGTCCACCTAAAACACAGAAAGAAGTACGAATGTTTTTGGGCATGGTTGGATACTGCCGTCAGTGGATCTGTGGTTTCTCACTGATTGCAAAACCTCTACAGAGGTTAACACGAAAGGATGTAAATGATCTGATTGTTCTGGATGACGAAAGTATGGAAGCCTTTGTAAAAATTGAGAAACAGTCTGTGTCATGCACCTGCATTAGGAATGCAAGATTATTCCAAAGAATTTGCATTGTATTGTTGTGAAAGAGATGGGTGTGCACTCTCAGTCCTAACACAGAAACATGTAATGGCACGACGTCCAGTAGCATATTTGTCTACTACTCTGGATTCAGTGGCTGCAGCGTTGCCAGTATGCTTGAAAGCAGTAGCAGCCACTTGCATGAGTCTGGAACAGAGTGAACTGATTGTGATGGAGTATCCAGTTAAAGTGTATGTGCCACATTCTGTTGAGATTCTTTTGACTCGTACCAGGACACAGTATCTTACTTCTAGTCGGCTGACTAAGTACGGGAGAGTGATTCTGGGTGCTGAAAATGTGACTCTGGTAAGGTGCACTACTGTGAACCCGGCAACTTTGTTGCCTAATTCCCATTGTGAGGAAGTGAGGGAGGAAGCGGATCATGATTGTTTGGATGTGACTGAATATTGCACCAAACCTAGGCCAGACAAAGAAGATTGCCCATTGGAGGAGTCAGATTGTGAAATGTTTGTTGATGGATCCTGTTTGAGAAATGAAAGAGGTGAATTGTGTACTGCCTATGCTGTTTACACCATAGAAGGGGTTCTTGAAGCATCCTATCTGAAAGGAGTAAACTCTGCCCAAATAGCTGGGCTAATAGCTCTGATTAGAGCATGCAAAATTGCCAAAAGCCTGAAAGTAACAATATTTACAGACAGCCAATACGGATTTGGAATTGCCCATGATTTCTGCCAGCTATGGATGCAAAGGGGATTTCTGACCTCTTCAGGTTCCCCTATTAGAAATGGTAAAACTGTAAAGGAACTATTGGATGCTTTGCAATTGCCCAAAAGAATTGCAGTAGTCAAATGTGCCACACATAAATCAGGAGATGATTATGTGACGAAGGGTAACAGATATGCCGACCAAATAGCACGTTACTGTGCACGAAATACAATGGCTTTGAACAGATCAATTGATAGGGGAAATACTGAATGCCATCTTCTGTTTACAACAACATTTGAAACATGGGAAGAGGTTAGACAGATGCAGGAAGAAGCAAGTGATGAGGAAAAGGAAAAATGGAACAAAACAGGCTGTAGCAAAAGAACATAAGATGAACTATGGGTCTATCTTAATGGGAGACCAGTGTTACCAGATTCCTTTCTTTCCCATATGGCCAGAGTTTACCATGGAATTGCACATGTCGGAAGAGATGCAATGATCAGACTCTTCAAGCAGTCATGGTATAATACAAAGTTCAGGGACATTGCAGAAAGCCTTTGCCAGAGGTGTGTGATCTGTGAGCAACAAAATCCAGGCAGAAAGACAGTTGTAGGTTGGGGACGAATTGGAAGAGCAGAAGGTCCATTTACCCGACTTCAGCTTGATTTTATCGAGCTTCCCCCGTGTAACGGGCTGAGATATGTACTGGTCATTGTCTGTTTGTTCTCTCGCTGGGTGGAAGCCTATCCCACGAGAAGGAACGATAGCCTTACTGTGGCTAAACTACTTTTAAGAGAACTGATCGCTAGATTTGGAATTCCAGTCAATTTGGAGACAGATAAGGAACATATTTCAATAATGAGATAATTCGGCTGATTTGTGCAGCATTTAAGATTGAGCAGTAGCTGCATTGTGCCTATCGACCAGAAGCCTCTGGAGTAGTTGAGCAATTGAATGGCACTATAAATTCAAAATTAGGGAAAGTGTGTGCATCCACGTCACTGAAATGGCCTGATGCTTTACTCCTTGTGCTGATGAGTCTTACAAGTATTCCTGACAAAAAGACTGGTTTGAGTCCCCATTAAATTCTCATGGGAAGAGCAATGAGACAAGCATATATACCAGCAAACAAACTAATGAGTATATCTGATGATCTAGTGCTTGACTATTGCAGTGGATTGGCTGAACTGGTACGTTCTGTGTCTCACCAGGTTGGAGAAGAAGCCACAACGATACATCGGAATCAAGCACATGATCTGAGTCCTGGTGAATGGGTTTTTATCAAGAAGCACGTAAGAAAATCGTGTTTAGAACTCAGGTGGCACAGACCTTATCAAATCATACTGGTGACGACAACGGCAGTGAAGTGTGCTGGCTTGACAAATTGGATTCATGCGAGCCATACCAAATGAACCCTAGATCCACTTGAAAGACCGAAGGAGCAACAACTGGTGAATGAAAAACAAAGACCAGTGCCTGAAGTGTGTGAAGCTGATGAATCTAAAATGATAGATTCTGATGAACAACCAGATGATGAACAGCCGAGCACAAGTCGAGTAGAGTGGGCGCAAGATTCCAGGGTTCAAGAGAGTGCCATTGAGCAAGAAAGAAGCGAGTTTACTGTTGATCCAGAAGGAAGTGAACTCCCAACAGAAACTGAAACAGATGAGATTGTTTTTGAACCAGAAGGAAGTGAATTCACAGTTGAAAGAGAAGTTATTGCCGAATCAGAAGAATACAAAGAAGCTGAAACTCAGGAAGAAGAACAGTCAGAAGTAAGAGCAAAAAAAGAATCTATGAAACAAATATAGAAAGTGAGAAAGTGGTCAAAGCAAAGAAACCAAGAAAAGGTGAAAATTGGCCAAGTGGAGTGAAAAGGCTGAAATACACTCTTGTGAAAAGAAGATTAAGAAAAAGACCAGAACAAAGTAATAAAGTCTCAAGTCAAACAGTACAAGAAGAGTCAGGAAAAGAATTAGTACAAAAAACTAGAAGAGTAAGATTTCCAAACAAGAAATACAGAGCACCTGAATGGACCTATGTCATTATAGAAGAAATTGAAAGTTCAGATCCAAGTGAAGAAAAAGACAAATCTGACACTGAGCAAGTTGATGAAAACAAGCTAAGACCCCCTTAAAGAATTGTGACAAAAACTAAGGTGCAACCATGCTGATTAAAAGAAAAACGAAACAAAGACTCAGAGAAAACTGAAGAAAAAGAATGAAAGAAGGGGTAAAGACGAAAGCCTTGAACTGTAGGATTACCCTACCATTTTTTTTAGGATTTTTGAATAGCTTAGAATTTATAGGATTAGATTGATTTTTATTTTTAGAAACAAGATGACTGAAGCAGAAGTGACTGAACTTCCAAAATCTAGTCTAAAATGTAGATGTATTAAAGCTTGCTTATGTAGTGTCTTGATGTTAACATTTATGTGGATATTATTAACTGTCCTTGTACATATTCTAATGGTAACTAAGGATGGAAACAATACTAATAATGTGACAAAGGAAAGAATGAGAGATGTCAATAATGAAACTCCTAATACTAATTTAGAACCGTTGGCTGGAAGCATTCTCCATCATGATAAATCAATTGGTGATTTCTCATTAAATGTCTTCACAAAATTACTTAATGAGTATATTAATACAATGAATGTAAGTGATTGTTACGTGTGCATGCAATTACCTTCATCTGTCTCAGAGGGGGTGACCTATCACCACCTATCGTTAACCTATGGTGTGTCTTGCAGTATACTTACAAGCCTGTTTTACGTGACGGGAAAGCTCGAGTATTACTTTTCCAATATAGATTTAGTATTTCCCGAAATTCCTATTATTAAAGAACTAAATAAGGTTTTAAGTGGTAAGAATGCACAATATATGGGAGTATTTTTCCATATTACTAAAACCTTAGACATAGAATATGCTTATAAGAACAACTTAACTTGTAGTTTGCGGGTTGAAGAGAAAGTTTTCATAGAAATAGTAGAAGATAGAAGAGAAAGTTTCGAAAAGAAAGCTGCTGAACAGAAGTCACGGGTACCACCATGGGATTTTAGAGAAGGAAATTATGAGAAAGGCGAAGGATACGCTGCAATGTCCCTGGACTGGTCACAGAAGGGAAAAATGTGTTTGTTAAGAACGAAAACTAACTATAATAATTATTTTATTGGTTCTAGTGAATGTGAGCATACTTTTCAGATCACTGGAGGTTGGGGATTGAAAGGTGGAACTGATCCTGTTTTTCCAGGAGTCTATTATGTGTGTGGTAAGAAAGCCTACTATAGGTTGCCTGCACATTGGTATGGTAGTTGTTATTTTGCTATTGTCTTTTCCAAGGTCTACCATATGGACCGAAGCAGCCATAAACTGAACGAAGTAAAGCAAGGACTAACACGTAACAAAAGAACAAGCTTCTCAGAAATAGTAGGAGATATTTTTGGTGCACTGATACCCTCAGTTGGAGTCGTTCTGAATTCACATAAAATTCGAAAATTGTCCACAGTGGTTGATCGTTTATCTACAGATACCGCTGGTGGGTTCTTGATGATTGACACGAAAATGGTTGCAATCAGGTCAGTGGTTTTGCAAAATCGACTTGCCCTTGATATTTTACTGGCGAAAGAGGGTGGAGTCCGTGGTATGTTGAAAGTCCAACATTGCTGCACATATATCCCTGATAAGAGTAAAGGAATTGAGGGATATATAAAGAATATTACAAAATTACATGAAGATTTGACCCAACTGGAGGTTGATGGTGTCTGGGAGAGACTTGGTAAGAGTTTCTCCTCTATAAATACATGGTTTTCTACCTTTGGAAGTAGTTTATTAGGAAACATATTAATGCCAATGGTTTCAGTAGCAATAATAATCTTAGTAATAATAACAACATATAAGTGTTGTAAGTGGAAGAGTGGAAGAAAAGAAGTGACAGAATTAAAGAATAAACAAAGAGCAAGAAAGAGAAAAAGAGTGCAGTGCAGTGCACTGCAGATGACATGAGAAGGGAGAAGGCCAGAGTGTCGAACGACTGCCAAAAAGAAGTGCCCAGGCGTGAGACCGGAGACACAAACTGCGGATGATGTTAAAAAATGAATGAAAAATGTTTAAATTTGTATCACATGTAATAAAGTGAGAACAAGCTGAGAACCGAACCCTGGAAATGAATGGTGAACAATGAAGTAGTTGAAATAAAGAGGAAGTCACAGTGGTGTGACAACTCCACCTCCCTAGCCCACCAATCCCTTTGCGAGATTTAATAAAGTTTGCAACAATTGTGGGACGGACATGTTAGTTTTAGGGTATAATTGGGGTGCCTTTAGGGGTGTGGTTTAAGCTTAGGCTGGCAGGAGAGAAAGAGGGGAGATGCGTCACTGTCCATCGGTTTGCAGAGAGGCCTAACTGTTCCTGAACTGTCCCGATCCTGTATCTTCTTATCCTTTGTTCCCTGATCCTTTTTAGGGGAACCCCCACCATCTCCTAGGCCAAAGGGTTGGTTTTCCTTACAGACCAATAGGTTTGTATTTAGTCTAACTCGTTCTCAGAATTTAACTTATTGATGTATTTTGTCTCTGAAACTTTTGTCTCTCCACCTATCCACTCCATCAATGATTTGTATTATTTAGATGAAAACTATTGTCTCTTCATCTATCCCCTCCATTAGGTACATGATGTTTCGCACATATATTGCTGAAACTTTTGTCTCTTACTCTATCCACTCCTTCATTGCATAAAGTCATTGCTACGTTTGGATGCATTTGTATTTCATTTTTGCTGCATATGTAAAATTTCTCCCCACGTGCGATTCAGTGTTTGTATTTTGTGACCAAATGCAGTTGAGCATAATCCTAATTATTTGAGATAGAATTCATTATTAACTTCACCGAGAGTCTGTGATCATTTAATTAGTTAATGGTTGGTAAGTTAGAAATTATCATTGCCATCAACTATTCATCTAATTGGTCCATCGACCAAGTGGAAGGAAAGTTGATGTAAAAAGTTAGTTGTTATGTCATAATTTAATCTATGAAAAGAAAAGAATTGTTCGTACATATAAATTGACCCCAACGCAACACAGATTCGGGGTGAATGTGTATGGGCCATTGTATTATGATGTTATTGAGTATTGATCCCTGATAAAATATTGGAGTTGCGTTGGATCACAGGCAAGTGTCTTCCTGGCAAGAAGGCAGCTCTCTGAGATGGCGCAAGATTCCCACCATAGTATAAAAAATGTAGGAAGTAATCTATAAGATATACTTCTCTGAGGCTGTTTGTGAATTTTTTTAACTAAAGATGAAAATGCATTTTGCATGTAGTATAAGTATTATGTTACTATTGTAGAGATGAAGAAGCCTGATTTTCAGAAAGCTAGTGCGTGTGCTAGTTAGAGTTCTTAGACTCGGATCTCGGTCTGACATGCTGTCATTTATAATATCTTCAGGCTTTGCTGCCTGCAACTAACTGACATTGGTCATTTTGATTAGACTGACTGTGCATGGCATAATGGGATTTTTTGGGCAGTGCAGTCCTGATTGTGGGGATGTAGTATGTTTATTGTGTGACATGACATCCCTGAAGTGTAACTGTTTATTTTTTTTAAAAGGCATCGAAAGCTCTCCCCTGCTGTTTTATGAATAGCTATTACTTAATGCATCACACAGTCCCCGACGACTTACAAAATGACGGCAAAGCCGGGCCAGCCATGCTGCACACTGCTGTCTCACAAAATAATCAGACGGTAAACTCAAGCTCAGAGCGGGCTCTCAGATACTCACCATTGCAAAGTTAAGCTGCATCGTACTAAAAAATCAATTACGGCATTTCAAATATCAAGAAAAAGAATGTTTCAGTTTTCCTCTACTGCACTCACTTCACTGAGTGTTCTGTCTGTGTTTGTCCAAAAAAGTAAGAAAGGATCGGGAATCGGATGGATCTGTAAAAATAACTGCAGTGAAATGTGCTGTGTGTAGTCTTGCATTAAATGACCCTCAGCTCAGGCCTGTCACAATTAATCACAGGTTAACTTAAGCTTGGAGCAGGCCTCAGAGGCTCTCGCCTTTGTAAAGTTCCATCAGTGTAAAAATTCAAATATCCCAGGTAACGATGTTTCAGTTGTCTTCGCATACTATCGCTACTGCACTGCAGTGCCCCAAGTGTTCTTTGTGCGTGTTGGTCCTGGCCGAAAGGCAGCAGTGTAAATTTATTACGTATCGGGTTTCTGATCGGCGTCTAATAGCAACTAGCATGTGATATGCTACCTGTGTATAGTGTTATTGAATTATGTGACCCTCAGCTCAGGGCACTAAATGAAAAGCCATAGTCACAGGGAAGGCAAGCAATCATAAGAGCAGTGCATGTAGCGCTACCGCCACACGGCACATATTTAAAAAATCAGCAATGTTGTGCACACTACCGTCTCACCAAGTATATCTATGTTTGTGTTTAACCTTCCACACTACCTCTATCCTGCCCTTCAGTGCCCAATGTGTTCTTTGTTAATGTCCAGGCCGAAAAGCAGCAGTGTGAGATGATTAAGTATCGGGATTCAGATCGGTGTGTATAACTGCAGTGAAATAGTGTTTAATAACTAGCATGTGGTGTGCTACCTGTGTGTACTGTTGATTAATTATGTGACCCTTAGCTCAGGACTGCCCCTGAATAAAAAAGCCATAACCACAGCAGGCAAGGCAAGCAATGACGGCAATACTAAGAGCAGATCATTGAGCGCTGCCTGCGCACGTATTAAAAAAAGACAGCAATGTTGTTGTCGATATTGTGGCAATGTACGTAGATTGTCTGTGTGATGTGCATCAAAGGAAAGGTGCCTGGGCTAATTCCTTCACCAAAGTAGTTTAAAGATCTGTGTTTAAGTCTTGACAAATGGATTAAGTTTGAATAGAACTACCGAAAGCAGGCACTTCCGTCCAAATTCACGCAATAAATACAAACCATTTGTCAGCACATAAACACGGGCCTGGTAACAGATGGCAGGACATATGGCCTCGGGCTGTAGTCTGCTCTGTGTAAACATTGAGAAAGGAAATCCATTATCATATTAAACTAATCTCTTTATTGGTGTCATCATAACTACAGGTTGTTATAAAGAGAAGGAAAGGTCCTACCATTTGGTTTAATACATATGTAGTTACAACTTGTTAACATTTTGCTCAAAACATAATGTGCATTTTGATTTTGCAATACCGACAGGTTCGCTTGTTATTACATATCCATTCTGGTAGGAAGATGTTCAGTTTTAATGACCAACCAGATGCAGTGCAGAGACAACCCTGTGTCCAGTTACGATAATTACAAACCTTGCTTGTTGCATTGTAGAATTTGAATTTATAAACCACACTTCCCTGTGAACAATTTGAATTCAGTATTATATGGAGTATCTTTATGTGTTTCAATATTTTACATTTCATTTTCACAATTGCTTTATAAACCTTCTTGGTTTATCAAATTTGCTTGAAAATGTTCCATTTGTCCTCTTTTTAAAAAACATTTCACAAGGGACAAATCCCCCCGAACCCATTTTAAGACAGTCATGCTCACTCGCTTGCCATTTGGCACTCAATACAAACTTTTACGCCTCACCACTTTCAAATTTCACCAGCCGCCACTGTGCTGGATTTTGCCATATTGTGTTCCAAAAACAGCCTTTTTACTTCATGATCTTTTTCATTCTGACCGCTATTCTGTGTATACAACAGTTGCTCCGTCGTTTTTTCCTTGGCTCTCATTTTTGCATCTTCTAGTGCCTTATTCGGATATCCTCATTCACAAAATCGTGTAACCATACCATACCACATACCTCTTGACCATAGAGTTCTTCTGTGGAACAAATCCTCTTGGCTCTTAACATTTGGCTATATGGTATGCTTCATTTCAGGGCATCTGGGTGACCACTGTTCACATGCAATAAAGAGTTGGTTGCTGTTGGTTTTCTATGATTCTTAGTTGTTAACCAGTTACCAACAACCTCCAATTCCACATCTAGAAAAATGCAATGTTGGACACTCTGTGTATGTGTGAACCGTAAGTTACCATCATTGTGGTTAAGATTCTCCCAAAAAGTATTTAGTTCATCTTTGTTTCCCTCCACCAAAATAAATAGATTGTCAATAATCTGTGCCCATAGTACAATCTTCCTAGTGAACCCCTCGTTCTCTTTGGCCGAGGCTACTTCCTTCTCCCACCACCCCATGAACATGTTCGCATAGGTGGGGGTGAAGGAGGTGCCTATGGCCATACCCTGCTGTTACAGATAAAAATTGCCATCGAATATAAAAACATTGGGGGTAAGGCAGTATCCTAGCATTTCCAACAGCATTTGCGTATGATCAAACCATTCCACTGGTCAGTCACTCAAGAAGTTTTCACAGGCCTCTATTCCTTTATTGTGCTCAATGAGCGTATATAGTGAGAAAACATCTAACTTTACCATCATATACTCCTCCTTCCATGGAATGCGGTCTAATTTCTTCAAAAAGTCAGTGCTGTCTCTCAAGTACGATGGGAGGGCAGTCACATATTCCTTCAGGAATAAATCTAAATACCTAGAACTGTTTTCCAACAGTGATCCGATTGAGCTCACTATGGGTCTCCCCAGTGGATTAGAGACACACTTATGAATTTTTGGCAGAAGATAAATAGTAGCCATCCTTGTTTTCTCTACTTTAAAGTATTGGTATTACTCCTAGTCCAATAGACCTGAGTCATACCAAAGCTTCAGTTTCAAGTAATACTCATTCTCCAATTGACCCATAGGATTGATCTTGAGACAAGTGTAATGTGAGGTGTTACTTAATTGTCTTCTGATTGCCAATAGATAGATCTTCTGGTCCATTACAACAATATTCCCCCCTTTGTCAGAGGTTTTTATAATCAACAACAGGTTGGTTCTTAGTTAATTAATATCTTTCCAATCTTTTTGGGAGAAATTACACTTGGAGTTATTTTGCCATTTCCTACGAAGCTCATTCAGATCCTCTATAACCAACTCCTGAAAAAGGTTGATCCGATTCCCAGGTGGGAGCTGGGGACAAAATCTACTTTGCTGTGTCAAACCACTCTCCACTTGATGGTCGGTTGCAAAGCTCATGTTTCTTAAAGTATTCCCAGGTGTTTAATTTCTTAGGTCACACCTTCCCAGCCCATCATCCCTTTCAGTTGGTGTGAGCTTCCTGCTATCCAGAACTCCTGTTGAGTGTTCCATGGCCAAGTCGTGGACGGTAATTAACTCCCGTATATCCGAGATTCTAAATGAGGAGGGTATTGAATGTATTAATACTTCACTGTTAAACTTCTTAGGTTTCATCTGATGGTATTTGTAGAGTTTTAATTTCCTGACATATTTATACAATTCAATCCTTGAATCAGTGAAGTCGGACGTGCAGACGGGCAGAATGTTAATCCTAAGTCAATTCATCTTTTCTGATTTGCTCTTAATGTAGTTAATGAAATATTCACTAGCAAGGGTTTTTTGCTTCACCCAAATCCATTAGGTTTACTTGCGATTCTTGTTCTTTCCCCCCTTCCTTTTGCCCCTTTTTGTTCTGCAGTTAAAAAAAAAATATATATATATATATATACAGAGAGAGACAGAGAGAGAGAGAGAGAGAGAGAGAGAGAGTTACTAGTTAGACCTTTATTACAAAGAAAGACATATTCATATATTTATTGCTGCATTTTACATACATAGGATGCAAACAGAGCAATCTGCCCTTCATTTATATACCTTGGTTGGCATGAGCTACTTGCTATTGTTAAAAAAGTAAAAGATGATGCACTCCCTTAGGTGAGTGTCACATCCCATCTTTTTCACTTTACCTTATCAGAATGTATAAGGAAATCTACCTATAACCAATATTCTCAAAAAGGTATATTGCCAAAATTGTTCAACTTGCAACCAATCTGAAAAAATGTGTATTTTTGCAACATCTTTTCCAGTGCTCATTATGATTCAATAGGTATACATATCTGTTTTAATTGTTTTAATTCATCCTGGTGTCATATTGTAGATTGCAGAGGTCAATATTAAGGCTTACTGAGCTGTCAGGTATAGTATTTTTCTTTTTTGTTATATTTATGGTTGTATTGTATGTGTTAATATGTATGAAGTTCAAATCTAACTGGAAAACAATGGAGCACAGCATATTAAGTTGGTGGGACGTTGAGTGACATTACAAGATTTCAGTCACAGAATTACATCACAATCGCCTAACATTACCCTAACATTTCAAACATATTTTAAATCAGGGTCTCAAGTATCGTTTCGAAGACAGTCTGACAGTCCACTGGTTTGGTGGCATCTTTCATGTAAGGAGGTTTGTAGCTGAAAAACAAACAAAAAAATTTTCCTGAAGTGAAGAGAGATTTTTACCTGCTTGATATGGCACTTTTTTATATGTTCCTTCCTTACACTGGCAGGCCTTTCATGGCAGTCCCGAGAAGAAAAAATGAGTGTGGAAGTTCCGCTCTAAATAGAACATGGTCATAGTGAACAGGTGGCCCTGTATGTATGTATGTATGCATGCTATGGTATTTCTATAGAGCAAACTTAGGGCTTGATTTAGATCTTGGCTGTATTACCGTCGTCCCGCTGCAGCGGGGGTCCCAAGTACTTCATCAAGCTGATGACGGCCCGCCCACCCTATTTAGATATTTGCTGACTGACTCTCCACCTGCCTCGACAGAGTGTTTACCGCCGCGTAAGCACTGACCGCTGCCGAAGCAGTGGACTCCTCAGCTGGCGAATAGTACTCCATCGCCATCAGGGCGGTGGGATTGCGCTGAGCCAATATAGATTTCACAGTTGTGCTGGCAGTGTTTTAGCGGCGAAGTGCAGACTGAGGGATTCCGTTGCTCGACGCGGTTAACATTGGACTATTTCTGTGGCTGTAGGCTGGAAGCAAGCATCAAACACCTGATGTGTATTGAGTAATCGTTTGCACCTGCATACCACACAATAAAACATATCCGTATCGGACCATGATCCTTTGCCATTCCACAGCAGCACAACATTGTTCCACAGCAATTTCTCAGTCAAGTCAGGTTTTAATTTTGCTTTTCCTGTTACTAGTTCATTAGCTCTCTTTTGTAAATCATTGTTTAGTGGGTAAATTACAATCTGTTAAGTTTATCTTTTCATAATGCCAGGGGACGAAAATCCACATTTTACTGAGGGAGAATTGTTACGCATGGTGGATGAAATCATAAGAGTAGAGCCACAATTGTTTGGAGTCCAAGTCGAAAATACACCCCTATCTCAGAAGAGGGAAATGTGGGCCAGAATAGTTGACAGAGTGAATGCTGTAGCAAACAACCTGCGCACACATGAGGAAATTAGGAAGAGGTGGAACAGCATGCGGGCCAGAGTGCGTTTTCTGGCCTCCAAGCATCATCTAGAAGCCCTGAAGACTGGTGGTGACTCTCCCAGCACCCCCTTACACCTATACCTTGGGAGGAGAAGGTCTCGCAGAGCCTACATCCTGAAGGCTTGACAGGAATCCCTGGTGGAGTGAAGACTGGTAAGTTACACTTTTGATTGTGTCACTAAACCTAAATGTCCTGTTTGCTTTGAAGTTAACTGTTACTAATGTGTTCAGCTCAATTTATTTTACATAGAAACCTAAATATATCAGTAATATCTTGTTTGACTTGCCTGTTTGAATGTATTAAGTTGTATTTAAGATAACAGGTTTCAATAACCATCACATTTCAAATGATGTTATGGTGCCTGTAAGTGTATGTACTCCAGTGCCAACAACCATTAGGTTGTTAGGTTAGGTTAAGCTGAGTCTCCTAAATGGAAAAAAAGAGAAGAGCCAAGATATACAACACACTTTCAGATGATTCACCTTGAAATTACCCAAACAATATTATGCCATACAAACAAGCCAGGCCCTCTCACGTCCAAGATGTGACATATGCATGGGTATGCTACTGTTCCGTAGTACAAAGGAATCATAAAGCTGATCCGTGGAAACACGCACTTGTGATGTACAAATCAGCTAAGCGGACAACTTGCACATTTATTGAATGGAAGTGCTTCCGATTCCAGTAGACTTGTTCCCTGGTGTCTGATGGCACTTAGGCAATACGTGTGCCATCAATTGCTCCAACCGCATGTGGTAGGCTAACCAAACTATAGAAATCACCCTTCCCATTCACAAAATCCTCATCTCATAGAAACTGGATGAAGCTGTTGATGTGTCTCATCATTGGCAAAAGAACTTCTTGCAGCACACCACTGAAAGTTGGCTGTGATATTCCACCAGAGACTGCCACAGTGTATTGGAATGATCCTGTGGCCTCAGAATGAAGAACTGCCATGAGTTTGACAATTGGTGTAATAGATGTGGGATTTCTGTTGGGAGGCTGAAGATCTGGCTTCAGCTGATGACATAAATCCAGTTTAGTTTGCCTATTCAATCTGAACTTTTTGATAATATCCCGTTCTTCCATGATGGCAAAGTCTGGAAATGGGCAGAACACTTGAGGCTGTCATCTTCTCACTCTCCCAGGGCTTGAATGTCTGCATGGGAAGAATTGTGAAAAACGTTAAACATTTTCCACATATTTATTTTTGATTATTAACACATATGTAATGTTCTGCTAAAAATATATATGGTTTCACAACATATTTTAGTCTAACATTTTTTTGTGTCAATTTTATTTCCCAAATGTCAATTGGTAGCTGTCAATATTTTAAATATGAAAGCATGTGTAAATAACACATTTCTAATGTATCATTTATAAATAATTTTTTTATTTTAAATTTCAAACAAAATACCATCAACGGAGGTGTAGATAACACCGCACAACTATCACACTTGACCACAGTAATGTACTACATATATATGTTTTTTTTAAATACATGTGTCCATTGAAGTTTGAATATGTAAACGTACTAGCCACCATTTGAGTTGTAGTGACGCACCGAACAGTCACAAACACACTATTTGACCTTCTAAAATGGCGGGCGCCTGACCTCGCTGTCAGGACATTTGTATTCAGACATCTGTGGTGGAAGTTGACCGCGTAGTGGGTGTTCAACTCCACGACAGACACAGCCATAGGCTAAAGTGTGTGTAAGTAACATACGAAGGACAATGGCTGTGTCCGTCTCTGCTGATGATCTCGTACATTGCATACATGTAAGCTGCGGTTTGAAAAAAGCTCACTTGCCTCCTAACACTGCAGTCATCAAGACCTCCTCCACTTTTGCTGCTGTTTGTTACCTCTAGGAGCAAAGATGAGAAGTCGAGCAGGTGAGAGGGCCCCTGCCATCTCGCCAGAGGAGCTGTTGTTGCTGGCAAAGGAGGTCCTGTCCCTGTATGGCCAGCTCTATGTCTCACCAGAGGAACAGATACATGTTTGAAATGTATATGTGAATCTGTCCGTTTGTTTCCATGAATACATGCTCCAATGTCCCTTTGAGTTCTTGAGTGAAGTGTAGTGATTGATGTGAGTGTCATATATTTTGTTCCTTACATAGGGCAATGATGTTGGGGATTTGCAAGCACTTTGCAATGTTAAAAACAACATTAGTATGTGTTGTGTGTTTAAAGCCCTAGATTCTATTTGGTGTGTATGTAGAGATATATCTATGTATATGTTTGAATTACATGTGAAATGTAGAACTCTTGTGCCATGTAAATTAGAAAACACCTTATATATAGACTTTACAACTGTACATATGTATGTTTTCTGTACAAACCAAATGAAAATGATGTTTGCTATGTGTATCATCCCACAAATCACTCAGCCTAGATCAGGGGTCACCAAACAGTTGATTGGGAGCTCCCAGTAGCTCCCAGACCCCTTCAGAGTAGCACACAGCCTTGAAGTCAGTTATTAGATGAGCATAAAGGCATTTCTTTCATATAAACGTTAAGGGAAGGCTGTGTTCATTTGACATCATGATCATCAGGCTGTAGACAGCAGGGCATGACAATGAGTAATGCTCAGTCAGAATCATGGGCCAGGCTGGGGCTGAGTCACAGGAGGTATAACTTTCATAAAAATATTTCCTTGTCAACTCAAATTTGGAGGTGTGCACAAAAATATGCCCCTGAATGCTTTTAAATGAACGACAATTGAAATGGAGTGTTAACTAACTTCTTGAGCTAGCACTTCATTTATTTTACTCTGATTTAAAAGTGTTTCATTTCCAAACTGCAGGCTCCTTACTCTCAGTGGCCAGTATTCACTGTGCCATAAGTATTTATGCAAGATACAGCCCTTTTTTACATGTGAAAATTTAAAAGTGCAGAAAAATGTTCCATGATATGAATTATTTGGTAGAATATTTCTGTGCACTTTTAAATTCCCTCAATTCAAAAGGACAGACAATTGCATGTTTGTGTCATCCAGGTAATGGTGCCACACATGGCAAAAGGTATGTCCTAAGCTGCAGGTACACACCACACAGACTCTGTCACACATACAGTTAGAACCCATTCATACATACACATGTTCATATATACCCAATGAGCACGCTCTCACTGACACACATGGCAGCCCTTTCATGGTGCCCTTAGTCATAGTGTGTAGTTCAGGCTCCATGTACTTTAGGCATCAAGTCAATGAATCTGGCTGTGAGGGTGTCTGGTAACAATGCACAAGCTGTTTAGCCTTCAATAGTTCACAATGTTTTGCACTGATCTGAAGTAGCTCACATTACAGAAAATGTAGGAGCCCCCTGGGCTAGATGATGTCACTGGCCTGGATTAGTGAGTTTAGGCCATGACAAGGGATGAGCGTAGTCAACAGCTCACTACAAAGTGTGTATCAATATATTTGTTTTGCTCAGCATATGAAAATACACATGTTGTATGGTAACTTATGAGTCATGCTTGTGATAGATGTAGTAAAAGTGTGTTACATCAATACAGACAAACAAAAAGTCACAAAACCATTCTTTTTTTGTTTCATTTCTTGTATCCATATAGGGGAACGCCCATCAAAAGTGCAATATCTATGAGGCCATCACCAGGTAGGTGCGAACCCTGGGGGTCTACAAACAACGCAGCCTCCATTGCAGGAAGAGGTGGGAGGACCTACGACGCTGGACCAGAAAGTCAGCCGAAGTCCAGCTCGGGCAGTCTTCCCAACGTGATAAGTGTGTGCACCAACCCTGAGCCCCCCACTGGCCCTTATTCTTGCGGTGGCCTATCCCCAGGTTGATGGGCAGTTGAGAACCCAACAGCAGTATGAAGGGGGTAAGTTCTTATTTAGGTTTCACATGTTACATGACTAACTTATTGTTACAGCCAGGATTTTTCCATCAACATTAAGGGTGAGCCATATTCAACACACAAGAAGAGTTCTTAAAGGTGTAAGTTTTGCACAATTTGTATGTTGATGTGCTTTGTCTATTAATTTGTTGCAAAGGATCCCACCTGATTTCTGTTCACCTCCAAACGACTGTTCTGAGCAGACACATGACTGCCTAAACTACACATATACATCAGGTTGTTTGATATCATAAGGGGCAGTTGTAACAAACAGGCCACTAGTCTTTGTTGTGTCAGCTGTGAGGCTCCTTCACTATTGTGGATGATGTAATGGTAGACCAGTTACATGTGACATAGCATACTATGCACTTATGGAACAGTGGGTGTTCTAAACATCACATTGGTAAGTTGGGATTTTGCACAAACAAGAGTGAGCATGTGAGTAAAAATCACTAGTCACATCAGAATTAATGGCTACATTTTGGAGTCTTCACATATCCCAATTGTGTTTAGCATCAGATATACTGTTTCATAAATGTTAAAAGCGACAAGTTTGCATAATGTCTTAGTCCTTCACAAATGTGCACGTAAGTCAATTTTTTTGGTACAAATACTTGTGATAAGCATACAATTCATGTAGAAACTCAGACAGGAATGTCTACACAATCGTGACAGAGTAACACATACCCCAAACCATTTTTCAGTGTCATTTGTTATGTTCAGATAAGAACTCAATGATGGAGAAAAATGGGATACTTGAATGGATTTATGTAGATTGCATGTTCCATCACATATATGTTGGAGTATCCCATCTTGAAGACTCAAAATCAGGTCCATCTCATGACTTATTTAAAAAATGGTGAAATGCATGAAGGTGAGATCTGTTTCATCTTGTGAATTGCATTTGATTCTTTGATGTGGGTAACATATGTTAATCAGTGTATGTCATATTTACAGTGTTATGTTATCACTTTTTGCCAAAGGTGAAAGCCACCATATCTTGTTCAGCACTTTCAAACTGGTGAGACAACTTTTTAATAATTTGAGCTATTTTGGAGTCAAATGTGAATAAGTGGTTGCTCTGTACTAAAGTGGATTATAAATGTATTAAGCCCTATTTATTTACTTATGCTAGTGGAGTAATTTGTCAATACACAATAACAATATGTCTACATTTTCACCCGCATAGGTAAATACATAGTGTGTGATACATGGATAAGCTACTTCAGTACTGAAACCATATACTATGTTGTCCATTTGTACTATACTTGAGTTACTTGAGGTAAATGTTACCATTGTGAAATGGCCAAACGAAGGAGACAGGCTTTCAGTTTCTGCAAATATTGATACAACATTGCAGTATTTGTTGACACACATTGATTCATATTTTACTTTTAGTGTATGTCATTAATGCAGCTTTTTTGACTTTGTATAGGCAGTGTCCTGAGGTATTTTTGGTAATATATCCTTATTGGTGACATAAGTTCCCTATTCTGGAGAACAAAATCCAACCATTCAGAGGTGTTCAACAGTTCCTTTAGAGAAATTAATATGGTTAAGAGACAAGATCATATATCATGTAGGAGCTATCATAGGGAATTACAAAACTGTGACCAAATAGTTTCATAAGATGTTCCTTAAATGCATGTGGTGATGATGTAAAGAACCAACGTTTGTGAGCCTTGCAGCAGGTGCTATATGGAAATTAGGAAAATGTTTTGTTCTCAAAGCTATTATCAGTTCTAATCACACAGCTACAATAAAACTATTGTATATGTCTTTTGAGCATCATCCTGATCAGGCATCCTGATCAGGCCACATAGGTGAGGCAGCAGCTGGCCACTGTGTCTCAGCTGGTGAGACCACTGACACAGAGGGATACAGTGCCAAGGAGGGTGAGTGGAATGTCATGTAGGCCACTAACTGGACATCTTCTTTGGAAGCCTCCTCAAGCAAACTGTCCCTAGTGGTGGCGGAACCTACTGCTCCAGTTACATCTGCATCCTTGTCTGCCACCCAGATATCCATCTCTACCCTGCTTTTTGCTCCCCCCAGTTGACAAACCCCCCAAAAGGACTGGGGTCTCCTTTGTCGCAGGCACCTCACCCCCTGCCCCTGTCCCCCCGGCTGTGCTGAGTGAGGAGGCTATTGGCCTCCTCTGCAGCATTGCTGTAAGCTAGACCGCACTCCTGAATGCCATTCAGAAGCTTAGATGCCATATGCAACAAATGCTAGCTTACTCAGAAGGCATTCATGGTGGTATGTCTGGCCTACAGCGGTATTTTCAAGGTCAGGCCTCCTCACTGATCGCAGCCTTCCAACATCCCTACCTTGTGCCCCACCTCCTGCCCCTTTCCCATCCTAATTCCCTATTCCCAGCCCTGTCCCAAGTACACTCACACTTTTGCATGCTCCTACTCCAACGCATAGAAGCAGCACACACACACATAAACACAGAGACAGCAAACAACACAGGCACACACCCAAACATACAGACACCACACCCATATGCATGACCAGCAGTACACCCACAGACACTGCACCCACCCCCACACCCATATGTACCACCACCAGCACACCCACAGACACTGCACCTACTACCACATACACATACACCACCCTCACCACAAGCACACCAACAGACACTGCACCTTCCACCACACCCACATGTACAACCACCAGCACACCCAAAGACACTGCACCCACCATCACTCATAAGCACCACCTCCACCACCAGCACACCCACAAACACCACACCCACCACCAGACCCACATGCACCACCACGTGCACACCCACAGATACTGCACCCAACACCACACCCACATACACCACTACATCCACATGCACCACAACTACACCCAGCACCTCCACAGCACACCCATCCACAAACACATTAGAATCCACAACCAAAAAGCACAAACGTCCTCAATCACCCGAATAACAGACATCTAGGTAGCAAAACACACCCAAACATGCATGACATACACAAGACCCACAGGCACCTGCAGCCTCAACAAACACATGCACATCAGACACTGCCCCCTCTACCTTCCAAACCCAACCCCCTGTCGAACATCCAACCCATTTTCCCATAAACATGTTCTTTTGCCCTTGCCCTAATCCCTTCCAAACCCCAACTCTACCATACCAAATGCAAAGCTACCCCTTTCACACCCCAACCCACCCCTTCCAAAACCTGAACCACCCCAACTAACACCATGAATACCCCTCCCAAATGCAGCCCACCTCACAAACCCAAGACCACCCCTTCCAAACCCCCTCTCTCAGGTAAGATCTTTGAAGTGCCTGCTCTGCCCACCAGATGCACCTTCCTAAGGAGATTCCCCTTGGCAGTGAATTAGGAGGCAATCTGAGTATCACCGCGCAACTTTTTAGAAATGGTATGGACTGCCATTTGCCTTTTGAAGTATATTGAGAGACGTATCTCATTGTTTGGAATAAATCCATAATTTTGATTTCACCGAGTTAGTCCTGGCATTAATTTTCCTTCCTTTGCAATTGTTTTATTCCCAGCAATGTTTCTGACTAAAATGTAAAGTACTTATTTTTCATTACCAAAATGGCAGGTAATGCAACAGATTTTTTTAATGTCTACTTTGTTAAGTTCATACACTGGTTAACATAGTATTTGATGGACATATGAATTTAGATGCAGGCATTCATCAAAGTAATAGCCACTTGCACCAACTAACTGATGGTTTAAATATTTTTGGGGATATGTTACTTTAGGTGTGTTTGTTTCACCTTGATTACTGATCAGTATGCGCACATATGCATTACACCTTATAAAATATTGTGGCTGTTGAAATTGCACACAGTACAGGACTTGCACTGGACACAGATGTATATGTTGAATACTTCCAATTCGGGACTGACATTGATTTTACAGGTAATTTATAAGGTGAAGGTTACACCTTGTCTAGTGCAATTTCTACATCATGTTACATTGGACTTATCCCAATGATGTGTGTTGCATCTGTTTTTAATGTGACAACTTTTGAAATGTATTTAAACACATCTGTATGGTGACTTTCTGATTTTTTATTTTAAATCCTTTTTTGTGCAAGTGTCCATTTTTTTTAAGGCAGCTTGCACCAAATGTATACATACACTGTGATCATACAGGTGTGTTTCTTTACATTCCTTAAACATCAACATTACAGTCATATGCATTGCACATTGGTATGCTATTGCTTGTAAGAAATATTTAAAAATGCTCGAGTCCAGTGCAAATATTAACAGACAAATCAAAAGGTAACAGATAAAAGTGGAGCTTACCATTGATTCTGTCCAAGACAATGTTGATTTTGTTTGTCATCAAGCAGCGACAGGACTTGGAAGATCAGGTCCATGGTGAAAAAGGAAGTGGGAAAGTGAGGAAAGGTGAGTTTCTGCCTTATATCAGTTCCAATCCACCAACTCAATTGTGGAAGTTTTACTGCCACAGTCACGTCGGCAGGAAGGCGCATTGTGATTGGCCCGGTGGACAAACTGGCGGTCTTCCCGCTGACAGCCGCTTTTGCCAATTGTGCCATTGACATGGGTGAACATACCTGGCAGAGTCAGCGGCACTCCGACAGTCTTTTGTCTGTTGAACCACCAGCATCTAAATAGATCGGGCAGACTGCCTAGTAGGCGGGTGGTGAAACTATAGAAAAAGGGGCAGCAGGACCAGGTCCCCCAAGATCTAAATCAGGCTCTTTGCCAAAATCAGCAGAGTGCTGCACAAGGTCAAATGCAGACATAAAGTCAACGAGTGATAGGAGAGGTAGCTGGTTTGAGGACGGTTAGTGTATTGTGATGCTGTGTTCTTTAGAGAGGTGAGACTTCAACTCTTTCCTAAAATGGATCAGTGATGAGGAAATGCTGATGTACGGGCATGTTCTTCCAGATTGTGGCTATATAAATGAAAAAGGACTACTCCTTGCTTTATTCTATTTTACAGGCCTTAGTCTGCAGTCTGATAATGTCTTGGCTGTGAATGCATTGAGAACCATCATAGATGGTAAGCTTGTCAGCAAGATAAGTGGGGGTGTTGGTTGTGATAGCTTTGTAAATGTTTCAGCTAGTTTTTAAGATGGTGCAGGCCAGCAAGGAAAGCCAATGGAGTTCTATCAGAATAAAGGTAATGTGATCATATTTGTTCAGGCCCTGGAAGAGATTTTTCTATGGGGTATAGGACCATGGAGCTTTACCATCACCCAGATGCTAAAGTACAAGGCCTTATACAGCAGTTGTGAGGTTGCATTATGGAAGAAATGGTTTCACTTTCTTTACAAGAGAGAACTAGTACTAGGCTGTCTTTGCTTTTTGGCATTGTGAAGATGGTGCCCAAGGAGAATCCAGGTGACTTAGCATTCAGTGAAAATTGGAGTTTGAAGCCCTTGAGGTTCACGTCATTGAACCAGGTTTGTAATGTTACTGATTTTTTGTTCTTGCAAACAACAGGAATTCTGTTCTTGGTTATGCTGAGCTTCAGGTAGGCACTGGACTTCCAGGTCTGGATGATGTGCAGGCAGTGTTAGATGCTTTGGATATTTGAAGCAGAGGAGTATTATTTCAGAGGCATATTGGTCAAACTTGATGCTTTCATTTGTGAATATAACACCAAGTTGCTCCATCTAGAGGTTGAGGATGACAATAGACAATATGGAGCCCTGGTGGACCCCGCAGATGATCAAGATCTTCTGGGGCTTGGCTGTAGTGGTGCCAATGTTAACCAACTAGCGTCAGTTGGAGAGGTAGGAGGAGAACCAGTGAAGGACACTGTCATGACTCCCATTAGAAACTCCAGGATGCAAGTGAGGGTTGAAAGGTCGAATGTGTCAAAAGCAGCTGACAGGTGTAGTAGAGTAGGATGTTACCCTTCCACAGAGTACCACTCGAGGACTTTGCCAGAGGTCCGAAGAACTATACAAAAGCTAAAATAGTAAAAACCAATACAATAAAACCACTCACCTCACTTATCATTAGCTAATGCTCAATGAATGTCTAGTTTTGTCACAACCGAGTTTAGGAAGAAGTAAGCACCATTTGAACCATCTAGTTGTAGTGATATTACTGGAAATTGTCTGTGGCCCTGTTTCCAGTCTCTGAAAGGGGGAATCGGATACTGCGCCAAACTCGCAAGAGGAATAGCTAATGAAATGGACAGACTAGATGTAATTGGTGTCTTAGTACATGGATTGTACAGAAATTTGGGAAGTCAGTTAAAGGGCGGGTTACTTCAGACAAGTGGCCTCCCTGTGACGAACCAAAAATTTCTGTCACTCTACCAGTTGGTGCAGTAAGGTAAATTCCAGCTCCGGCCATTCCAAAAATCCTATATCATGGGTAAGGGAAAATATAGATTTGTTTGTGGCCCACTGAAAATCAAATTTCACTTGTGCACAGATATTTAGTACTTCAAGTTATTTGTCTGTGTGTATGCACGCATGCACCATGTATATGTGTGTGTGTGTTTGTGTGTCTGTATATATATATATATATATATATATATATATATATATATATATATGACGGGCCACTTGAGAATATGTCCATCTATATCGATTCATTTCTACAAGAACATGTAAAAAACCTTAAATCATATGTGCAGGACACTAGTGATTTTATAAGGAAAATCGAAAAGATTAAATGGCAGGATGGTTACCAGCTTATAGCACTTGATGTATCTGCCCTCTATACCTGCATAAGGAATAATGATGGAATCAAAGCAGTGGAGCATTTCTTAGCCAATAGACCAATAAGATTTGCCAAACACAACCAAATGTTGATTGATTTGTTGTTGTTTTGCCTCGAGAACAATTTATTTATGTATAAACATCAAATGTATCAACAAATCCAAGGTGTGGCAATGGGGGCCAGCTTCTCCCCCAGTTATGCCTGTCTGTTTATGGGATGGTGGGAGGAGCTGGTCCTCATGAAACAATTTGCCCGAATTTTTACTGATAAGGCAATAATATGGCTAAGGTTTATAGATGACCTTTTTATTGTTTGGAATGGCTCAGAGCAGAGTGCACATGATTTTATTTCAGACATTAACAATCAATCAATCAATCAATCATGTCACTTATAAAGCGCACTACATACCCGCGAGGGTCTCAAGGCGCTGGGGGAAGAGGGGGGTGGTGCTGCTACTGATCGAAGAGCCAATAACAATTTGAACCTTAAATTTACTTATTCCATCAGCTGTGAAAGCATAACATTTCTGGATGTGAAAGTGTACATAGAAAACAATAACCTGACAACATCACTTTTTAGGAAGCAAACAGCAGGTAATGCAGTATTGCATGCATCAAGTTCTCATCCGCCGCATCTTATACACAGCATCCCCTACGGGGAGATGCTGAGAATTAGACGGATTTGTAGCGAGGAAAAGGACACACAGGAAAAACAAAGGGAGTGTAGAAGCAGATTCCTCCAAAGAGGTTACAAATCGAGAACAATAGATGCAGCAATATTAAAATCAAGAAGTAGAGCCAGGCAAGATCTATTACAATACAGATCAAAACCCCAGGGAGCAACAGAGGTTACATCTAATGCGCCAACACGACTTATACTAGCGTATTCTAGACAGGAAGGACAGATTAGATCCATCATAAGACGCAACTGGCCAATAATATTAGGAGACCCAGTCATAGGAGGGCTACTTCCTAAAAAGACATCAATAACATTCAGGTGAACAGCATCCATGGGTAATGCCTTGATTAAAAACAGTCCAGAAGACTTAGAACCAGGCACTTGGCTAACAGCTAGGAAGGGATTCTACAGATACTCCAGCTGTAAGGCCTGCCAATTTGGAATAAACACGACATCCTACAAAACAGCTTTTAGTGACCATGCCCATTTGATTAATCAATATCTGTCCTGCAATACAGAATTTGCAGTATATGCATTAGTTTGTAGCTGCAACTTGTATTACATAGGAAGTACAAAACTGGCAGTACACAAAAGGATACTGCAACACACACTCGCCATTTTAAACAACGATCCAAGCTACCCAGGTGCCAGGCATTTTAAGGATAAACACAAGAGTAGCCTGAAACATTTTAAGTATTTTGTTTTAGATGCTGTGCCACCAAACAGGAGAGGAGGCAACAGGGAGGCTAAACTTAGGCGCTTAGAAACAAGGTATATCCTAGAAATGGACACGAAGCACCCGGGAGGGCTTAACACTAGTGAAGATATGTACACTTACCTCTAAACTATCATAAGGAATAATTGAATATCCGTGCCGCCATATTGTCATCAATTGAAAATTGTAAATTGTAAATTGTATATCGTTAGTTTTATATATTGCAATTCATACCTATATATTTTACCTTGTCATATTTATGAATTGAACTGCAGTTTATATTTATATTTTAAGGTGGATAATAGGGTAGTATTATTACAACATATTTGAATAGCAACTTGAAATGAACTTTATCAATAGGAGTTTTTAATTGTCATAATTGTTTTATTTTAGCCGATTTATCTGATTTTATAGGGTTGAAATGATTTTATATAATATTTATATACTATATATCCTCATTTGTGGGAATCAACCGGGTATAACAGATAGCTATCCATCAATTTAGTAGCACCCTGCGCAAACAGGAGGAAATTAGGAAGAGGCGGAACGACCCGAGGGAGAAAGTGTGTTCCACGGCCTCCAAGTAGCACCAAGAGGCCCGAGGACTGGTGGGGGTTCTCCCAGCACCCCATTACAACTCTTTCCCTGGGAGGAGAAGGTCTTGGCCATCCTACATTCTGAAGCCTTGACAGGAATACCTGGGGGAGTGAAGTCTGGTAAGTTACACCTCACTAACTGCCACAATGCCTTAATGTCCTGTTTGCTCTCAACTCAGCTTTTTGGTATTGTGATGAGTACCTGGTTTCCTAACATGCAATCCTCAAAGTATCAGAAATGTTTATTTGTCTGTGCTAATATGCATTGTTGCATATAAGATCACATGTATCAATCTCCATTAAATTCCACATGTTGGAATGTTGTCTTTAAATGTATTACTGTAAAAATATAATTCCATGACCCATGAAATTTGTTAATATCTAAATATATGGTCCATCCCAACTGCTTTTTGGCAACAGGTATGTTACACTAACCATTTTGCAAGTGTTGGCAAGTATACATTGAAATGACTACATCTACCATGAGGCCCTGTTTCTGCAACTCTAAACAAGATGAAATTGTGATTTTGCCCATTTTCACTTGTCTGACACATTACAACTGATTTTCATTTCTCTTGAAGTGAGCAATCTACAAACTGCTCTACTCTGAGGCATTTCTGCATACTTTGTTTTATGGTGTCCTGGTCTCCTCAACTGAAACCATTGATGGCATGAGTGACGCCATGCCAAGGGTGTAGCTCAAATATTTGTAAGGAATGAAGGTAACTCTGCTGATTCAAATTGGCAGGTGACCCATTGAGTATGCACTGCTCACATGATAACTAATGCTAAATTTACAACTAAGTTTTATGATCGCCTGTTTTGAACGCACCTAGGCCTTGGAATGGTCAAATACACATGTTACCTCTCTACTGTGTTGCCTGAAATGTTTGGGAGATGTCATGTTTATACCTTAATCCAAAATGCAACGTCTCAGAACATCTAATGAGCTGCTTAATTTATGTACATGTACCTAACATCTCCAAATGTCTTGTTAAAAAGTGCAATATCACTGAAGTATGTCACAATGGTAATCTCTACCTATTTTGTTTTTCCTAGGTTTCTACTTGCTATGTCACAAAAGATTTGCATGTAGATATCACACTTCCACCAATAACAATGATCTCTTTCTCACAACCGGTAGGTCTTGCAGGGCACCTAGCCAGAGCTTGGCCACCGAAGAGACTCCATTTTCATGCCAGGATCAAGCCCTCAGTGATGACAACATTCCTGGGGATCTGGACGTGGATGATGGTGCTGGTCCCTCTGGTCAGCCTGGGCATACGGCAACAGTGAGTCTCACTGTGCCCACACCAACACCTCCCACCCCAGCTGCCTTACCTCAGCCATCCTCAGTCCCCCAAACCTGTGTACCTAGCACAGTTACAAACATCGTGAGATCCCCTGTCCTGGATCCTAAGGTGACAATCACCAGCTCAGCTACAGAGGAGCCAGGACCAATTGGGAGAGGGCACCTTTGTGAGAAGTTGGCCTGGCATATGCTGTCCACTAATTATAGTGGGCACCTTGCACCAGTCCAAATCGACTCTTATGGTAGGTAGGTTAAAGACAACCTTATTGAAAGCTATCCTAGTGGTAGCTATGGAGAGCAGCCTTCAGGCTAAGTCTTGAAGGAATGTAAAGCAGCTTGTTTTACCAGTCTATAATCTCTTGAGTGACCAAATGAAAGAGCACCACACCAGGTATATATTCAAAATATATGTATTTATTACTAAACACACCCCTCTAGTCTCTTTATGAGGCTAGAGTTCGAAGTACATAAGTTATAAGATCTTAAATCACAATAATAGCACAAATACACGTTTGGGCCCTAGGGGCGTACCAAACCATATACCAATAAAGTGGTATGCGAACCACGACTGAACTAGACACTAGGCCTAGAGCCTCTAGAAGTGCTTGGACCACAAGGAACCACCCAAGGTAGTGACACAGGGGACCCACGGGAGACGCGTGCAGTGTAGATACACAACCGCGATACACCGTTAACTTCTATGGAGAAAGTCGGGATCGGGAAAATAGAGGAAAGGGACACTTAACAGAGGACTAGGACAAAACCCTTTGAGATCTAGGACTTTGAAGAGTCTCTACCCACGGGAGCACCGGAGTACTCGTGTTACCTCACCCAGGGAAGCCGGGTGCATAGGTGCCTTTCGGGGTCGGGTTTCGTCGTCGATTCGAATGGCGATCTGCTGCAAAGTGCTGCTGGCGGCCAAGAGAAAAGTGTCCGGGTGGATCCAAGAGTGGATCGGAGTTCTGGTGAACCTGAAAGCAGAGGGGACAGAGTCTGGGTCACTAGCCAGTGACCAGGAAGGCGATGGACAGATGCCCACCGATGTCGAGTGCTTCAGGTGCGTTGACGGTCGTCTTGACTCTTCAGCCACGAGGTCCGGGAGGCGTTGTCGGCGACCAGGAGCAGGATTCGGGCTGGTGCTCGATGTCTGTCGAGTGCTGAGGTGTCGGCGACCGGATTGGACCCAACAAGCCTTGGCAACGGCAAGTCTCGAGTAAGATGTAGATCGTCGATGGTGCAGACCAGCAAGGTCTGTGGAACTCACCCAACGAGGGTAAGTGAGGGCAGGCCTGGAGCAACCAGGATGCCAAGTGAGGAAAAGATTGGCCTTCGTTAAGGGCTACTAGCCAACGAGCTAGCGACCGCGAAGGAGCCTCGTGACGCCGCACGTGGAGCTGGCTTGCAGGACACTCGTGGAGTGGGGGCCAGTGATCTTCGGTGCAGGTGGTGCTGGAGGCTAGGGCTACTCGGAGCCCAAAGCACGACTTCTTGGGAGACCCAGAAGATGGTGCACTTGCAAATGTGCTCGGTGTCCAGGGGTCACGGTCTCAAGTCACCCACGATAGCCACGGGCCTCAGCTTTGCTGGGGACTCAGGGTAGCCTCGGGAAGTCTGAGAATCCACCTCTGGTGATGCGATGACTTCGGCGTCCGACGGGAGCTTCAGTAATGCGAACCGGACAGATGCTTCTTTGGTGCCTGCCAAGCAGGGGAGTCACTCCTTGACCCCAAGGGAGATTCTTCAGTCCTCTAATCTTGTCGTAGAGCGTCGAAGGTCCAGGATTCAGTGTCAGAGTTTCGTCCAGGTATAATCTAAAGTCCTAAGGACTGGGTTCCTACCTTTATTCTAAAAATAGGGGTTGGACTACTCTGTGGCCCCACCTATGGGTGGGTCAGGGCAGAGGGGTGGCTACACCCCTTTCCCTTTGTCCAGTTCGCGCCAAAGCAGGGGCTGGAAGCCCCTGATCCGGTTTGAACTGGGGTATGCACAGGGACACCAAATGTGCCCCCAGTGCAGGACTTCAAAGCACACAGATGGTGCTCCCGCCCAGCCCCAATACACATTATCCTGTCTGGGGAGGTGGTCACACCTCCCTGGGACAGGAAACCTATTGTCCAGGCCTCCCCTGCCGGAGTTTCGTCCAGCAGCAGGAGGCCAGACTCGTGTCTGTGGCAGCAGCATCCATTTTGTGATGCCAGGGCTTTGGAGAGAAGTTACCGGGTTAGTCAGAGTTAACATGTCTTTCCCTCTAGAAGGGTGGAATGCTACCCCCGCCGCCAGAATTGGCGGGGGGGTAGTATTCCAAGATGTTTGACACCAAACACGACATGTTTAGGTGCAGCCATTCCAAAGTTAGCATTTTACCGCGAGGATATAATGCGCTTAAGAGTATATGGTCAGGCTGCACTACAAACAGCATCAGAGATGGTCTCCGAACGCTGCAGAGGGGCCCTGCTCATGCAGGGGCACCCTCTCACATAGGAACCCCGCACTCCGCCTTTAGGATTGATAAGGCCTGCCTTAGGAGTGACTTATAGGTTTATATGTGTGTATGTATTTCGGGATATAGGTAACCTATATCCCAGTAAGGGGTGCAAGCACCACCTTACCCAGGCTGCAGTAGCAGGCCTGTGGTGTCAGTTTGGATGGCCTTCCAGGAGTGGCATAATACATGCTGCAGCCCCTGGCAGGCCTCTGAGGTACCTATGCCCTTGGTACATAGTATACCATATACGAGGGACTTATAAGGGCACTCCAGATCCCAATCAGTGATGTGCCTAAGGCACATGGAAACCATTTTAGAGAGGAAGCAGCTAGGCTGGGGTTCTGATTAGCAGGGCCCAAGCCAGACTAATGTCGAAAAACAGTGAAGCATCAGCAAAAAGTGGGGGTACCCATGTGAAGCAGATCCTACTCTCCTACAACCTTGGGCCAAGAGCACAGGCTCATGGGGGTAGGGGTCCTGGGAGGGGTACTATGGGCACACTGAGTGAGTTTACTGGGGCCACTAACACCCAGGCCACCATCGATTAAGTCTTGTAAGCGTATCAGGCCTGCCAAGGTACTAACCGAAATCCAGGAGATGAAGCAGCTGCAGAGGGACATGCACCACGAGATGCAGGCCCATAACACCAACATGGGCTCCCTCATTGGGTTGCTGCAGGGCATTCACACACACCTGTGCAGACCTTTTCCACCACTATCTACCTAAATCTAAATCTAAATCCGTATTTGTAAAGCGCGAACTACTCACCCTTACGGGTCTCAAGGCGCAGGGGGCCGTCGTGGAAATTAAGTGAGCTATTGCCCAGAGTCACATGGTGCTGAGCTGAGCTGCCGCCGGAGCCGGGGATCGAACCGTGAGCCCTCTGCTCCGAAGTCAGCTGCCCTGGCCGCTGCACCACACCTCTTCCTGTGGTCCAACAACATCGGGCCCATCTCCATTTGTGGCAGCCACAGGGAGGGAGGCCCTGCCAAAGGAAGACACACCTGCAGACAACCCTGTCCCCCTAGCTGTGGATCCCCCCAACACTTCCAACCGGGGACATCCATGAAACTTTCCAGGACGTGCGGATGGCAAGACTTCCAACAGCGCCAGCAATAAACCTTGCACTTAATATTCTCCAGTTTGTGTAACTTATTCACTCTGCGGACTATTTTGGGACACATTTACCTTTTGATGGGAGTAGTATTTTAGATATTGGACTTCAAACAATTTGGGATCTGCAACTATGGTTTCATTCACTGTGACTGACTTCTTCACTTTTTTGTTTGCCTATTTGTTTTTGCAAAATGTTTATTTTCTCCTTGTTCACTTCAATACATTCACTATTCTGAAACTCTTTGCCTGCTGTAGTATATCTCACATCTAGCAATGTATATATGTATTCCCATCTGAACTTTACAATGGCAAAAATATCAACTTGTGTAAGCATGGCTATGTTGCAGGTACACAATGTTTAGCACAGGATCACAACCATGTCTCACCAACACATACATACAAGAGTATTCTCATATACTATTTTTATTTCAGTGTACCAACAATAGACTGGCATGATGTCTGAAACAAAGCAAATCATACATGACTCAAATATTGTGTGCCAGTGATCACATTTTCAGTTGCAGACCTTACTAACATGGAAGAAGGGAATACATCAGACAATTTATAATTGAATACACAAAAGTAAAATTGGTCAGTGTCATCAGCTGGAGCCGTATAGCCTAACTCACAAAAGGAATCCCACATCAATAACAGCAATAGACAAACACATGGCAGTACTACATTTTCTGATCACAGGATCATTTTAATCCATTGTTGCAGTATCTGGTGGAATGCCATAGCCAAATTTCACATCTCACAATCACTTTGGCCTACAATGAGGAGACACATTAACAGCTACATACACTTTATGCACAATGAGGACTTAGCCAAATTTGTAGGGAGAATAGCATGATGGAACATATATTGCTTTAGGACCACCACACGACTAGGAACTAGTCCAATGGATTGCTCATAACTTCCATCCTATCACTGTGCAAGCTGCCTTGGTACAGGAATTGTACACCCAAAGTCTGTGATATTCATTCCTAGAAACAACCTATGTTATGTTATGTTACAAAAATTTATATTGCGCACAAATCACCCCATCAGGGGTATCTTGGTGCAACCATTGGCCCCAGAATGGGCCAACTAGTTAAAACAGTATTATTTTTAGTTTCTTCCTAAAAAGAGAGCAATCTGAACATGTGCGAATGTGCAGCGGTTGCTCATTCCAATAATGAGCAGCTAGTTAAGAGAAAGTCCTGCCCCCAGAACTGGACATTCCGACCTAGAGAACAGTTAACAAGGCTTTATTGCTAGATCTGAGAAGTCTAAGAGGGCAATAGTGAGAAAGCATCAAGGCGAGATAACTGGAACCTTTTTCTGTCAGGGCCTTATAGGTAAGACAGCAAATTTTGAAAATAGCTCTCTTCTGGACAGGTAACCAGTGCAATGAATGAAGAAAGAGATTCGACGAAGTCCCAGATGCAAGATTACAAATGAGGCAGGCTGCCGTATTCTAAATGACCTGAAGTTTTTATAACAGTGTCTCATTAGCTGAGGCCAATAAGGTGTTGCCATAGTCCAAATGGCTAATAACAAGAGCCTGCACCAAAGTTTTCCTCGCTGTGATTGGAAGGAGTGGGAAGGCTTTCTTCAAAAGTCGCATTATTTGAAAGCAGGAGCCCATAACTGAACATACCTGCTCTTTCATAGTAAGAGAGTTATCAAGACAGACTCCCAAGTTCTTAGCAACCTGTTTATGTGTAGGGGCAGTGCTGAGTTCCATGGGCCACCAATCAAAGTGCCATATTTGTTGGGCATGGTCAAACAGCATAATCTCAGTTTTTGCAGTGTTCAGCTGGAGACATTTCACCATCATCCAGGTGGAAATTACTGTCATCTCAGCTGAGAAGTTTTCTTTTACTTTGGCTAAATCATTGTCCAGAGAGATTTTAAGCTGTGTATCATCTGCATATGGGATAATATTGAGCCCAAAAGCTTTACCCGTCTTGGCAAGAGGTGCAATATATATGTTAAAAAAGTGTAGGGGTCAGATAGTAGCCCTGGGGTACCTCTTTGTCCAGCACCATAGTGCAAGATTGATATGAACCCAGTGTGATAGTTTGGGTTCTGTTGTAAAGGAAATCAGCAAGCCATTGAAGCGCAGTTCTAAGGATTCCAATCTCTTGCAACCTGCAAAGTAACCTCAGGTGGGATACCGTATCAAAGGATGCGAACAAGTCCAGCAGCACAAGCATAGATAGAACATTGGCATCAAGAGCGCATCTGATGCGATTAATGACCGCAACCAGAGCTGTCTCTGTGCTATATGATGGTCTAAAGCCAGATTGAGATGGGTCCAGGATCTTATTAGTCTCTAGGTACTCCGTAAGTTGTTTATTTATTAGGCCTTCCAGAAGTTGTCCCATCAAAGGGAGCAATGATACTGGGCGATAGTTGGTAAGAATGGATGGAGGCAAATTTGCTTTTTTAGGAATCGGCATGACCTGAGCCTCCTTCCACATTAATAGAATTTTACCAGTATTTACTGATAGATTAAATAGGTAAAGAACCGCGGGGCAAGCTAATTAGCAAGAGCAGCAGAGATCTTGGGAGGACAGATATCTAAAGGAGAACCAGATTTGGTAGCTGTAAGCGCCTTCTGAACTTCCTCTAATGAAAAAGCCCTGAACTTTCCCAAGCTTAAGACCCCATCAGAATTAGGTGCCCAAGATGAAATGGGAAAGTTCTGATAGATGTCTTCGATTTTGTGATCGAAGTGTTTAGCCAGAGCATCGCAGAGGGCTTGTGATGCTTGAAATTCTTATGCACAAACTCGTGGATTAAGGAAATTGTTAAGCACTTTTAGAAGCATTTTCGGTGAATTTCCAGTCTGACAGACTTGATAGGATATGAACATTTTCAGGGCTGTTTTTATATTGCGATGGTACAATTTTAACGCTACTCGGTAAACTTCTCTATCAATCATAGTGTTAGAGTGCCGCCACCGTCTTTCAAATTGTTTTACAAGCTGTTTTCTCTGTTCTTAGATTGGCTGTGTACCAAGGCGTATGGAGACCCTGTTTGGAATTGGGGTTCAATTTAAGAAAGGCAATTTTGTCAAAGACCTGGTTTGAGGCTGTGTGTTAGGCAGAAAGAGCTTGGTCAACATACGACACTGACGAAGAGGCGGTACATACAAACTCCTGAGCAAAAGAGTCCAGAGTGATTTTCTGTCAGCATCAGTAAAGCATTTTATGAACTTTAGGTAGTTTATCCATACTTTTTAAACTGGGAATCCCGAAACCAAATGAGTGAGTGTTCTGACCAAAGTAAAGGTTATGGGGGTTTACAAGTTAGAGATAACGCATTGGTAAAAATTAAATCTAACGTTTGTCCTGCTGCATGAGTAGGGCCATTAAATCTCTGCTGCAGGCCAAGTGTAGCTGGATCTGAAATAAACTGTCTCCCCTCTAAATTGGTGGGGTCATCCACATGAAACTCAAAACCACCCAGAAGAAGACATTTTTTACATGCCAAAACATGAGGTGCGATATGTTTAATAAATGTCCCCTTCATACTTCCAAATAGCATCATATACCAACAAATGACACAACTCTGAAATGTCCAAATGAAGATGCCATGGTGAAGGTACATAGAACAGACCAATACAGAGATATTAGCTATCAAACCATACATATAAGAATTCACACAGTCAAATTCTGGAGAACACAGTCCATGCCAAAAAGCAAAAGCTAAACAAAGCAACACAAATCAAATGACCATCTGTCAAAACCTTCCTCCATACACATTTCAGCTGGAATTTCCAGAGCTTGACCTTCCGAATATTTTACCTTAACACACTCCTCACATCATCACAACAAGAGTTGCTGTAACAGTCAAAGTCATGACATTTCACAAAATACTTACACTCATGAGAAGAAGTTGTCGATGAGATTGTGATGCACGTCAGCTCCTTTCTCTTCACCACTATTATCATTTGACATTTCAGGATCCTCACCCAGTGGCACTTCATGGTCTACATCCCCTGCAATATAAGGGATGTTCCATTGCAGGATGATATTGTGGAGCATACAGCAGGCCACAGTGATTTGATACACGTTCCTGGGTGAGTAGAGGAGGGCTCCCCCAGTCTTGTCCAGACATCTAAATCTGGCCTTCAGGAGCCCAAAAGCCCGCTCCACTGGCTGCCATGTCCTTCCATGGGCGTCTTTGAAGCAGACTACCCCTTGCATTGTTGGATTCCTCAGCGGTGCCAACAATCATGGACAACCAGTTGGGTAGGCTGAGTCTCCTAGATGGAAGACACACATAAGCACAACAATAAGCTACACACTTTCTGATTATACTACTTGGCATTACCCATACAAAGTTAGGACAGATCATACTTACCAACAAGACAGGCCCTATCTGACAGTAGTTGTGACATCAGCTGCGGTATGGTGCTGTTCCGCAGTATGAAGGAATCATAGGCCCATCCTGGGAGCCAGGTACAGATGGTTGAGATACACAAATCCGGAAAGTAGTCAACTTGCAGGTTATTAAAATGGAAGTGCTTCCTGTCAAGGTAAACTTGTTTCCTGACTTGCGGTGGTACTAAGGCAATATGGATACCATCAATGGATCCAATCATATGTAGGAGGTGAACAAGTCCATATAAGTCACCCATCACAGTGGCTAAATCCTCACATTTGGGGAACCGTATGTAGCTGTCAATGTTTCTCATCATTGCTGAAAGCACGTCTTGTAGTACACCACTAAATATTGGTTGTTACATTCCACCAGATATTGTCACTGTATTGAAAGGAACTTGTGGCCAGAAAATGCAATACTACCATGAGTTTCACAATTGGTGGGATACATGTGAGATTAGTATTTTGGGGAAGTAGATCAGGTTCCAACTGATGACATAAATTCAGTATGGTTTGCCTATTCAAACGAAACGTCTTGATGTTATCCCTCTCTTCCATGGTCTGAAGGTCTGGAAAAGGGTGCTAGACTGGAGGCTGTCATCTTCTCCCTTTCCCAGGGTACCTATGTGTGGAGTGTAAACAATTTTGCACATTAGTTGCAGTGTCCACAGTAACATATGTGAAGAGTAAGCCAAAAGTCATGTGACAAAACATAACTGGTTCATAAAGCATCACACATTATTCACATAATAATTGACTACATCCACCAATAATCCCTGTTGCTGCCTTCACATATGTCTGTAAAATAAATGTCCAAAATATACATCCAAAAATATATTAGCACCTTTATATGGTTGTTTTGTATTTTCAGTCAAGAAACCGTTAACGGCGGTGTACAGTTCACCGCACAAATATAAAGCATTTATGCACAGTAATGCACTATACAGATGATTTGTGTCATGGAAATTACGTGGCAATCGAGTAGTCCATATTTAAACCTGTTACCCCTAATTTGGAGTGGTGGCGACACACTTAACAGTCACCAATACTGTACTTCCAAATGCCAAAATGGCGGATGCCTGACCTTGCATATTGGACACTCTGTACCTGCCAGCAGCAGCGGAAGTAGCCCGCTCGGTGTGCGTTTTAATCCACAACGGAATCAGCCGTAGGCTATTGTTGTTGATTGTGATGGCAGCGGTCCAATGGCTGTGTCCGTCTCCGCTGAATACTGCGTACATCACATACATGTATGCTGCCTTTCGAAAAATTCCTCACTTGCCTCATGAAACTGCTGATATCAACATCTCCTCCACTTTAGCTGCTGCTTGCCACATCTGGGAGCAATCATGCCAGTCCAAGCAGGTGAGAGGGCCCGTGCCTTCTCTGGAGAGGAGCTGGAGCTGCTGGCTAAAGAGGTCCTTTTCCTGTATGGCCAGATCTATGGCTCACCAGAAGAACAGGTAACTATCTGACATACATATATTACTCTGTGTAAATCCCTCTTTGCCATTTCCACAGGCTACAATGTGCCCCTGAGTTCCAGAGTTAGGTCTATTAAGTGTTGTATTATTTGTTGGTCACTACATAGGACACTCATGTTAGGGATTGTTGAGCACTATACATTGTCATTGTAACCATTGGAATGTGTAGTTTGTGTAAAGCCCTAGATCCTTCTTTGTGGTGTATGTAGCCATCTATGCATTCATGAATTTCCTGGTACCTGTGATATTGATACAACAGTGATAGTGCTAACTGTGAAGACAATTCTGTGATCTTTACAGGATGAGCTGTGGCCTATTAACTCAATTGACTGCACCCAAAAACCTCTTTGCAAGGGTTCTTTTGAATAGGCTTCTAGAGTGGATGTCTGAGTCCCAGATCCTTACACTCTTGCTGGCAGGGTTTAGAGAATGGATCACCACTTTGGACCAGGTACTCCGTTTCCAGTTGCTTAGTTGGAAATTTGTTTTACTTAGGTGAGGACGACGTTAGACCTGCTTTTGATCTAGTTCCCCGTCCCAAGCTATGGCAGGTCCTGGATGAACTGGGGGTACCGCAATGCCTGTTGAACATGATTAAGTGCCTACATGATAATAACTTCACGCAAGTGAGATGTGGATCAATGGGTGAATTGACTGAGCCTTTTCCTGGCCAATGGGGGGTGAGGCAGGGCTGTGTCTTATCCCCTACCCTCTTTTCCTTCTATATAAATGATCTAGCAACTTTTGTGGACTGTGGAAGTTCAGATGCCCCGTCCCTTGCAAACATCAGTACACCAGCCCTGATGTTTGCTGATGACACGTTGCTTATATCAAAGTCCCCCATGAGCCTACAGAAGATTTTGGACAGATACACAACTTTCTGTACCAATAGAGGCTTAGACAAAAATATCACCAAAACTAAATCTATGGTACTTAATCCCTGTAGCACCACAAGGCCTAACCCTTTCCTTAGAGGGTCCCATTTGCAGTATGTTCACACGTTTGAGTACTTGGGAATAACTCTTAATGAGCACTTTATATGCCACCCGCATATAACTAGGAGCAGATTAAGGCTTGATCAAACCATGGGGGGTATAATAAAAATGCAAAAGTGTTCTCCCTTTTGCCCCATTTCCCCGGCACTACAAGTTTTCAATCACCAAGCACTCGGCTCAGCTCTTTACGGAGCAGAGCTCTGGGGGCACAGTGATGTGTCTTCCCTTGGGCTTGTTGAAAATCGTTTTTTGCAAGAGCTGACGGGGCTTCCCTTTAGCACCCCGTTGCTTCCCTTAAGGCTTGTTATAGGGCAAAAACCTGACTGATGTGGTAGGCTTAAAGTCTCTATTATATTGGAAGAGGCTCTGGTCCACCCCGGAGCTTGCTTCTTAGCAGTCAGGTTTGCAGGAGATCTTATGTAATACGGGTGCAAAAGAAATTCCATGGCTTAAACATGTCAGGGTTACACTCACAAACATTGGGCTTGGGCAACTTTGGGTTGTCCCCGCGGAGTGCAGTGAAATATCAATGTCCCAAATTAAGAATGCCTATTGACAATATAAGCCAAATCTGTTGCATGCTCAGTCACAAGCAGGAACGTTAACCCTGGCCTTCCTCCAATGGAAAGATAGTTACGGGCTGGAGTGTTTCCTGGATGATATTGAGCCGGTAGCTGTGAGGAAACTTTATCTGCAGTTCAGGTACGGGTCTCTACCTTTCCTTTCCTTTACAGCCAGATGGGGGGCTGATTTGAAGCCCTCTCCCTATCAGTGTGCCCTCTGCCTTTCAGCAAGTGAAACAGTAGCGCATGTTTTAGTTTTTTGTCCTGCATACCGAGGCCTAGGAATTTGTTTATCTGACCATTGTGTCATAACCTTGGGTACAGGACATGTAGAGCAGCCCTGAGAATCTTGAAGTATGATTCCACCCATTGTGTAGTATTTGCAGTTTCACGGTTTTTGCTGGCTATGTAGAGAACTAGGAAAAAGTTCATGAAAAGAATAATGTTTTGCTTATACCATTTAGTATGGTTATACAACATATCGGTCTAAGTGGGAAGGTACCAGAATCATGGAATATGACACAGATAGTCTTTTTTCTAAAAAAGGATAAACCACCTGCCGAGTGTGGATCATATCGGCCGATTTCGCTCATAAACGCGGACGCCAAGATTTTTGCAAACATTTTGGCAAATAGTTTGGTGCCAATAATGTCTGGATTAGTGTCTGATTACCAACATGGATTTATCCTAGGAAGGGATACTACTGCTCATGTTAATATGGCAGTGGGGGCTTTTGATATGGCCGAGAAGCTGTCAATAGACCTCGGCATGATTCTTCTGTATGCCGAAAAGGCCTTTGACAGGGTGGGATGGGACTTTTTATGGGCTAAATTAGCAACCTTTGGTTTTAGAGGACAGTTTAGGCACTGGGTCCAAGCTTATACAATAAACCTCAAGCTAAATTATCATACCTAGGACTATATTCATTACCATTTCGAATTTTATGTGGTACTAGGCAGGGTTGCCCTCTCTCCCCGCTGTTGTTTGCTCTCTACATCGAGCCATTCATTTGTGCATTACAATCCAATATACAAATAAATCCATTAGCATCAGAGACAATCAAGCTTAAGATTACTGCGTATGCGGATGATATTGCGGTTTTCACAACCAATCCAGCCAGGGCGGTAACATGTATTGAGGAGGAAGCAATTAAGTTTGGTGCTCTGTCCGGATATAAATTGAATGTAAAAAAAACGCAAGTGCTTATTAATTTCAAATCTGAATGTTCAATTATGGGCACTTGCTCTGTAGCTACTTATTTGGGGGTTATGATTTCAGCTAAGATCGATCGCATTTTTGCTTTAAACTATGAATTATTATTGAAAGAGACTGCTACGCAGCTAAAAATTGGCATAAACCCCCAATATTAATCTTAGGAAGATGCAACTTAATTAAAAGGAAAATATTACCTAAATTTCTATATTTATTTCGATCAATTCCTTTGCGGGTTCCTAATTTATTTTTTAAGAAACTTGAAGGCGTATTTAGTAGTTTCATTTGGGGATACAAAAAAGCCAGACGTGCGATAGACTTGCTTAAACTCCCTTACAACCAAGGAGGACTTGATTTCCCTGATTTTAAAATCTACTTTTGGGCAGCTTTCTCTGGGCGTTTTCGTAGCCTCTTAAGTCTTGACCAGAAAAACTCTCTTTATCGCTTGATTGTGGGAAGCGATAGCCATATGTTCCTATATTGGATCAATGATGCAAACTATTTTAACAGAGTCAGGTTTAAGACTATTCGAGATAGCATATATATATGGCGTGCAATGACTGCTAGATGTAATCTATCGTTATACTATGATAAACTTCCGTTATGGGGTAATCCTATGTTCCCTGAGGTGTTTCATGATAGTGCAGGCAAGCGCTGGGCTAAGTACAGGATTTCTTGTCTTGGAGATTTATATGATAAAAATGGACTTGCGACATTTGAGAGTCTACAACTCTACTTCAAACTACCAGGCCACTTTTATTTCAAGTATTTGCAGATTAGGGACTATTTAGTAAAACATCTGGCATTGATTACAACAATTGACTCTGAGATTTGGGACTGTTTGTATGGGGGTAAAACGAAGTCTCTGATTAGTGAAATGTATAAACACCTTAATAATTATAGACAGGACGATAGCGAAAGGTTGGCGGTGCGCTGGAGCCAAACTTTGGGGGTGGTGGTAACACCTATCGCTATCAAACATGCTCTTGGAACTATTGATGATTCAGTTCATTCGGTCAGTCTAAGATTACAACAATTCCGCACTATATGCATGCTGTACTACACGCCGGAAAAAATAGCTGAATGGGCTCAAGGGAGTTTGGGGGGGGATCGGACAAAATGCCCTAAATGTGGTACATATGCAGCTAATATACTACATATGTTTGTAACTTGTCCAGAATTGAGTGTTTTTTGGCAGAAGATTGGCCAAGTGTTTCATCATAAATTGGGGATAGATTCTCCTCCAACAGCTATGGAAATTATGATGGGCTATAAGGACGGCAATCAGGCACTCGTGCGACTTTTTTCAATTCTGTTAGTCGCTGCCCGACTTGCAATTGCCGGGGCATGGGTCTCTCCGACACCACCATCCATATGTGATTGGTGGACTATTGTCAGGGAAACATATGGTATGGAAACAGCTTTGGCTAAAGCAAGAGGAGCTCGCTCTTTGGTAAAATTGGAGGCAATATGGGGACAATTGGCTTTAGATGCACTATGATAAGATGGGTAATGGAGACATTTATTGCAGGTCTATCTGGGCTGATTTCTATAAGCGAGATGTTATGCAGTGTTAAAGATGTATGTAATGGTTTTTTCTTTTTTGTGCTTACTTCTTCTTGTCTAATTAAATGTAAAATGTATGTTGTATGCCCTCTTGATGACAATAAAAAGATTTAAAAAAAAAAAAAAGAAAGAATAATAGCCTAGTTTCCTTGTGGTGTAAACAATTAACCAATTGAAATGCTTCTTGCTGTCTCATTGCTTTATACCTCTTATATGGATTTTAATGATGTATTTATGCTTAACTGTATTTATTCATTTTACCATGATTATAATTGTTTTATCTGCATTGATTCTGCACTTTGATTGCAGACTGCTGAACAAAGTAAAGTAAAGAATACAAGGGCAAATAGTCCTGGAAGAAATGCATCAGTATAATGATATCTATCCAGATTTTATTGTTTTTGAATTGTATTCTCTCAACCATTGTAGTTCACATTTTTATTTCACCTATCCCAGTGAGTATTTCTGAGCTGCCCATACTAGAAAAGAATATAGATAATCCGGGTGACATAGAGGACCCTTAATGAGTCCGCTCATAAGGATTTTTCTGAGGTTTTTGTTCCTTTGGCTTTTAACTTAGAATTGTAGTAGCTCTTTGACAATTGGTGCATCATGATTACAATTGTTTTATATATTTATCAGTGATTTGTATTTATTATGATACTATGTATATATAATGTTTTTGCACTGTGCACTTTTATGGTTCATCGAACCGAGCTAAAGTTGATAAAGCATGAGCTGTGTATGTACTCTGTCTGGAGCAGATGAGAATGCTGTGAGCATTGTGTACAGTCCCACATCTCACTCAGCCAAACTCAGGGCTCTCCAAACAGTTGTCTGGGAGCTAGCAATAGCTCACAGAGCCCTTAAGAGTGCAACACAGCCTTGAGGTCACTTCATGGATGGCCCCAAGCTGACCTTTTTTATTTAGAAATATTGGAAATGTGTTGGACATGTGACATCAGTATGCTCAGCCTGCAAAGAGCAATGCCTGAGAATAAGATATGCACAGTGAGAACCATGTACCAGGCTGAAGTTGAGTCTCTGTGGCAATGCAACTAATGCACAGAGTTACATGCCTGTTGACCTGTAGTTCCTTGGATGCTCACAAATTGAGCTGTCATAAACAATACTCGCCAACATTGCTTTCACATGGACTACATTTGAAATGGTGATTGCAGTTACCCATTGACCTGGTACTTCAGTCCATTGACCTACAATTCCCAGGTGTGTGATTTCCTAATGACAGGCCCCTTTCCACAGGTCTGCTGTCACTGTTCCTTGAGTATTGCTTGCACTGTGTAGCCCTATCTCACTTGTGACACATTAACAGTGCAGATATTTGGTTATTTCATAATGGGTGTTGTATAGGTGACTCACCAGATTTTTCATATTTAACCAATCCAACACGACATACAATGGTATGTTGATGTCATACCTGTAACAGTGCCACATATGGTAAAATATGTGTGCTGTGATGCTGGTACATTGCACTCATAGTCCATCACCCGTAGTATGATATCCCATCTATGAGTACACATGTCCACACATCCCCAGAGAGCATGCTCTCACTAACACACAATGCAGCCCTTTCATAGTGATCTCAGTCATAGGATGTAGTCTATACTAGGGTACCAGGCTCTATGAAGTGTAGCCATCAAGTAAATGGGCCTGGTAGTAAAGGTGGTGAGCCTTCAATAGGCCACATTGTTTTGTTTTTTACTGTGTCATAGCACCTCTCATCACAGTACATGTAAGATGGGCCTGGCCTTAATGATGTTAGAGGGCTGCCTTAGTCAGTTTGGGACACGACCAGGTATAAAGATAGTCAGAATATTGAAACAAATGTTTATATCCATGTATTAGTAGTGCTCAGCATATAAAAACTACACAGGTTGTGTGTTATTATTTGAGTAAAGAGTGTGGTAGATGTTTTCGCAATGTATCACATCATACCTGATATATGAAAGGTTTCAATTACAATCTTGTCTTTACTCTCTTGAATCCAAATAGGTCAACACTCATCAGAAGCAGGACATATGAAAGGGCATCACCAGGAAGGTGTGGCGATTGAGGGTCTAAAAGTGGTGCAACGTCCATTGGCGTAAGAGGTGGGAGGACTTGTGGTGCTGGACACAGAAGATCGCAGAGGTCCAGCTTGGGAAGTCTTCCAAATGCGTGCAGGGTATGCACTGTACCATGACCCCCCTAATAGTCTGCATACTGGTGGTGGCCTATCCTGAGCTGGATGGGCAGTTGAGGGCCCAACAGCAGCAACAAGGGGGTAAGTCCTGACTAGAAATCTACATGTTACATTGCCCTCATTTTTGGGAACAGGCAGCCATTTCCCCATCAACATTCAGGGTGACTCATGTCCAACACAATAGAAGAGTTCTTGAATGTGTAGGTCCGGTAGTAGGTGCATGATGATGTTCTTTGCCTATTGTCTTTTTGACGGTAAACATTGTTTACCACGCATGGGATACAACACATGCCATTACAACGTGGTCATTACAACGACCAGGCCTGGGCGTAGTTCACGGAGTTTTGCTACGCGGAACTCCGCGAAGTTACAAAAAAACTCTGCAAAGTTCCGCGAGTGGCGGAGTGCAGTGCGAACTGCAGTTTGTGCTGGTATTCCTGCTGCTCGGGTAGAAATTCTACCCGAGCGGCAGCTCGCGCTCGCGAACTTACTGTTCGCGATTGCAAACTTACCGTTTGCGATCGCGAGTGGGTATAAAACTCCGCTGCACATCGCGAAGTGGAGGTTTCTGCACTCCATGAACTCCGCGGAGTGCGGATTGCAGAAAACTCCACAGACTCCGCGAACGGAGCGAAGTTCACCGCCCAGGCCTAACAACGACTGTGTCGTTACATCGCATACCATTACAATGCAATGTTGTATTCCTTTTAGGGTGTCCATAAACGGGCTTTCCAGTATCATGTCCTTATATAGGCACAATTCGCCCTGCCCTTATATAGGCATAAAATCCCAGCCCTTATTTAGGCATTAAACCGTGCACTCCAAATATAGGCATGGTCTCCGACATCCGTCCACCCTAACGTCACAACGAGTTCATGAAGAACAGACCCTTAGGCTGCGGGAGTTTCCCTAGCCCAGGACTATTGATTTCTTCAAGGACTCATATATTATGCATGAACCATTATTCCTTAGGGGTTCATTCATGACGTCTTCCGCTGTCCGACTCACGTCAATACTAACATTATGAGGTACTTCTTAGGTATAAATATACCTTCCCTTGCCCCTGTAAATCAGAGGAGACCTCGACTTCAGAGGAGCCCGTTTCCCGGCCTGACGCACTGAGAAGACGCTGTCATCCCTGCACGCAGAGAGTCCAGCTTCCAGTGATCTAACTTCCCTTGCGGGGTGTTGGAGTTCGAGTCTGGCAAAGAGATTCCTACCTCTCTCATTCTTCAGGTATGGAGCAGACTAGAACCTAGAGGGACTCTTGGCATACTAGGCTTAACATACTCTTAGTATACCATAGTAAGGAATACTTCACCTACTTCATACCTCTTCCTACACCTAGGTTGGGTTAGGCACATTGGGGTAGAACTAGATTAGAAACGCATCGTATGAGTACTCACATTTTTAGTCTGTGTTATTTATGTAAATGCATATGTACTAAAAGATAATGCTATCGCAGTATTATTTATTTCTACTGCTCACACTGTACATTATTTATCTCGCATACTGTCTTGTGATCGTAACAGCACATTTTACTTACACCAGAAACAAGACTGTTCAATAAATCTTTTATTGAAACGCCCGTCTACTTCTTTCTGTGTAACTTGGAGAAAACTAAGCATGCACGATTGAGCTGAGTGAAATAGTTATCTATTGTTTCCACGACTCTGGGACACGTTCTGATTCTAAAGGGAAACACAGTGGTCATGTTTTGCGGCTGCCAGAAACTACTCCCTCCTTGTTGTCAAGGAGTTTCTAGTGGCCTCTGAGCTAGCTGGCACAAGTAATTAAGTTTAATATACTCGATAGGGACATACTGACCTTAGTCCTATGTCAAACCTATAGGATATATTATTCCAATGTGCAGAGCCTATTAGGGAAATAGGAGCTACACTACAGCAAGTCATTACAAATGACTTGATGTAGGGGGCAGAAGGTGTGGGATTTAAAATCCAGCACCTTCCCTACTGTTGCGCAGACTGGAGTTGGAATAGTAAATTATACTATTCCAAAATCCAGCGTCCCACCTACAGCAAGTCATTGTAATGACTTGCGTTGCAATGGTATGCGATGTAACAACGCGGTTGTTGTAATGACGCGTTGCAATGGCATACGTTGTAAATGCATGCAATGTAACGTGGCCTATTCCTCATGTCCAACCCACTAGAAGAGTTGTTGAATGTGTCGGTCAGGTAGTCGGTGCATGTTGATGTTCTTTGCCTATTGTCTTTTTGACCAGGAGCAAAGCAGAGTCCAGGCAACTACCAATTTTCTGACGTGAGCAGACACGACTGACTAAAATCACATATCACCCAAAGTTGTTGGATGTTCTGGGTGTCAGTTGTCCCAAACAACCCACTTGTCTTCATTGTGTCAGGAGTGATGCTCCCTCACTACAGTGTCTCATGTGATGGTGGCCCTCTTACATGTGACATAGCATACTGTGCACTTTGGATGCAGTGACTGAACAATACTCCCCATTGGTAAGCCGGGCATCTACAGTAACATGTGATTGCAAACATCACTGGTGCCATCACAATAAATGCCTACATGTTGGCATGTGTGCCTTTCCCTGTTGTAATATAATCTGCAATACTGTTTCATACCTGATCTAAGTGTCTTCGTAGGTTGATGTGTGATTGCATCACAAATGTGTGTCTGTCAATCTGTATCTGGAAATGTTCTTTGTAATAGGTATACAGTTCATGTACCACAGAAAGGACTATGTACACATTGTTGGGTGGTGACACATACCCTAAGCCAGAGGTCTTCAAACTTTTTGATTCGGACACCCCCATCAACATTTGTTAGGCGTAAGTACCCCCCTCCTGACAAAAAATTATAGAACCTGGTACTCTTCATCATCGATAACTATTGACAACAATAGTCACCACCAATTCCCAGGGCAAAGAATTTTACGATGGGGAAATAATATTAAATAGTCTTTAGCAAACCAAAGGTTTGTGGGTGACTGTGGTTTGGTGTCAGAGGCTTACCTAACAGTTAAAAAAATAGTCTCCAAAAAGAATACCAAAAAATTCACAATGGTACTTTATTTTTCACAAACAAAACATAATTTGACAAAACTTATTCAGATGATAACACCCTTCTGAACTAATGTGATGAGGGTGCCTGTTTTTCTCCAGAGAATCGGCCAATGTGTGGTTGCACCTCTTTAGTACCAGTTTAACATCCAAATATAGCACTAAGCAACGAAAGGGTGACCAGTCCAGCTTTGCAAAGGGCCTTCTACTGCGATGTTGCTTCTTTTTCGTAACTTATGAATTACTTGAGTAATGAAAACATCTTTTTTTGTTAAAATCAGCAGATTATGCCGCAGATGATGGATTATATGGCAAATGCAGCGAATCTATATCTATACTAAAATCGGCACACTCACACAATTGCATATTTCCAGTGGCCCTGGGTATAATGGCTGTAATGCATGGGCTGCAAATTTAGTGCAAGGCATCCGAGGAGGACCATAGAATATTTCATTGGATGCTGACGGCTTGGCTTTTACAGCTGCATGGAATTGGAGGTTGCTGAACATCATTCATCATAATTAAAACATACCATTTAAAATCATTAATGATGAACTGCAAGGTCCAAGTAGAATGCTTTCTTTAATTCCAGGGGAAGAAGTGGTCCCTTAATATTCTTTCATACTGTTTTTCTAAAAAGGTTTTTATTTTTAACATTATGAAAACAGACGCTTCTATTTTAGCAAAAACTGACTCCGGGTTATATTAGTTTGCTGCTGTTGTTGACTTCAGTCATGTTGGGGGAGGCTAGAGGCCCTTGAGAGTTTGAACATGGGGCGGGACCAAAGATGTGGCTAAAAACAAAATATTCTGTACGTTTTTTAGGTCTTTCACCATCAGATAGCTACATATAAAATAACGGGCAGTTTAACTGAAAAATAAATAAATAGTGGGAAATGCACTATAGTATATTATGAAACCTCTATTAGTTAATGCACTGCAGAGGTGTGTGTGCAACCAGAGAGCCACATAATTAAATCTTGATTGGTGCAGTGGGGAATAGTGACTTGTGTTTTTTTTTTTTAATTCTTTTTACTAAACAACAGTTGGTACACCATCTCACGACTCTGGACACAGGGTAATATCAGTCAGGTACACAACACAGGTATTAGCACAGGACATTCTCCATACATTGCAGCTTGTCATTCCTTGGTCCCCTTTGTGTTTAGCTTTTCCCCTCTAGAGTTCACCCCGATCCAGCCCTATATGTGTCCCATGGGGCCAGATCTTTTCCCATTTTGCTGAGCATCCTCTACTCTGGTAAACCATTTTTTTCTGCTTGTTGGCACCAGTCTAGCTCATTCCTCCAATCATTGATTCTTGGAGGGGCCGCACCTCCCCATTGTCTAACAATATTTCTTTTAGCCACTCCTGCTGCCAGCATTAGCCATGTTTTGGTATGAGTGGGCCACTTGGTTTCCCCTGTCACTCCCAGTAGGTGCCACCTTGTGTCTATTGGGACCTGTTGCCCCACCGCCTCTGCCGTAATCCGAGTCACCCTGCTCCAGTACCGATGTATTGCAGGACAAGCCAAGAGTATGTGAAAGAAGGACCCTTTTTCTTTGCATCCCCTGATGCAGTGATTCGTGTTGCTCCAGCCCAGCTGATACTGTAGTGTTCTAGGGGCATATGACCTATGCAGGATACGAAGTTGCACCAGCCGGAACCTTGACCTTATGGCAATCTCCCTGGGAATCTGAATTACTTCCCTCCAGTCCTCATCCTCCAGGAGTCCGAGATCTGATTCCCACACCTCCCTCAGAGGGACTAGGGGGTCTGGGGAGTTATTCCTGATTTTCTGATAAGTGAAGGACACTGCTTTATCTAACATCGGGTCTAACAATAGCCTGTCCTCTAATGGGGAGTATTACGGCAACATTTCCCCTTCTGCTATATGTCTTCTCAGGGCATGTCTAAGCTGAAGATAACGAAATCTCTCTGACTCTGCTAACTGGTACTCCATCTGTAACTCCTCAAACTTAAGCATTGTCCCCTTTTTCCATATATCCCCCAGTCACTCCACATCTCTTAGGCTCCACTTTTGAAACCCACTCAGCTGTCCCACTTCTCTTAGCATGTTACTGTCCCACAGTGGGGTCTGTTCGGTCAATGTTCCTTCCTACCCTAGTCTTCTCCTGGCCTCCCACCAGGCTCTTCTCACCATCTGTCTGTGCGGTGGATGTAATTTCTTAGCTTGTTTACGATATAAGGCAGTTAGATAGCCCCCGTTCCCCATAGCCTGTCTATCTACACGGTACGCCGGATCTGTCATGGGTGAGAAAGCCCAGTCATTGACGTGAACCAATTGGGATGCCAAATAGTAACTCTTAATGTCGGGTTTCGCTAGCCGACCCTCATAGCCTCCCTGTTGAAGTTTTCTTAATGCAATGCGTGGAATTCCACCTCCCCACAGCAGGCTTCAGAGCTCTCCATCTATTGTCTTAAAGACAGAATTGGGGATCTGATACGGCGTGTTTTGCAGCACATAGAGTAGACGGGGGAGTGCCATCATTTTAAATAGCACCACCCAGCCCATTAATGAGACTGGGAGCCGTCGCCAGTGGGCAACATCCTCTCGTAGTCTCGCCAGTTTAGATTCAGGGTCAGGAAGTCATTTTCAGATTTAGTAATGTATATTCCAAGGTATTTGAATTCTTCCCTCCACTCCAATGCTGCACATGCAGACATGAAGGGTGGCAGTTCCTGCGTCATCGGGAATACCAGCAATTTATCCCAGTTTATCTATTATCCCGAGTAGTTGCCGAAGAGTTGGAATATATGGATAAGTCTGTTTATTGTCTGCCGCGGTTTGTGAGCGTATATTAGCACATCGTCCACATACAGGGATATGCGTTCTTCCTATCCGCCTCCAGTGTCGATACCATATACCAAAGGGTCATTACGTATACCGATGCCGCTAATGGCTCTACTGCCATTACAAAGATCAGAGGGGAGAGTGGACACCCTTGAGCGTTCCTCTGTGTATCTTGAAAGGTCGGGATATCGCCCCATTTACCCTCACATGTGCTATTGGGTCATTGTACAGGAGAGCTATCCATTTCCGAAATCGCGGCCGAAAACCCAGTCTGGTCAGTACCTCGAATAGGTATGGCCATTCAATACTGTCAAATGCCATTCGTGCATCTAAGGCCAGTACAGCTACTGCCTCTCCCGGCCTTGACGCTGTTTCGTTCATAACTCGGAATAGTACCTAGTACGTCTATGTGATATGAATACAGACTGGTCTGGGTGAATAATTGTTGAGATTACCGGTTGCATCCGATTTGCCAGGGCCTTAGCTAGCACCTTAGCTTCAAAATTGATCAGCAATATGGGTCTGTATGAGCTACACCTCTATGGGGGTTTCCCCTCCTTGGGGGTTACTGCTGTTGAAGCCAACCGGATATCCTCAGGCAATCTCCCACCCTCCAGTGCTGAGGGAAACATATTTAACATCGGCTGCCCCACCCTGTCTGCAACACTTTGGTACAGTTCTGCAGATAGCCCATTTGGGCCAGCCGCGTTCCCATACTGCAAGTCTTGAATAGCTCCTGTTATTTCTTCTACTTTCAGGTCTCTGTCTAGATCTTTCCTATCCTCTGCTGTAAGCTCCGTCAGGCGGAGGTCTGTCATGAGCTCTGCATAGTCTCCAGTCATTCTAGTCGTTACCGACTGGTATAGCGCCTCATAGTGAGTTGCAAAAGCCTCAACTATTTCACCATTCAACTTGTTGAACCATCAGGATTTTGTATTTCCAGGACCCAATTACGGTTTCTGTCTCTCCTCTCTAGCCATGCTATCAGTTTGCTTGCTTTGTCCCCTACGTCATATATATGCCTTTGTGTGGCTATTGTATGAGCTCTAGCTCCACATTCTTCCAGGTCTTTAAGTTCTGATTGCCGTAACCACAGTTTGTGTCCTATATTGGGTTCTAGTGCTCCCCTTGTCCAATTTGTTCCTCTAGATCTGCTACCTCCTGTTCCAACTCCACACATTTGGTCCATCTTGCTTTCCTTTCCCCCCAGCTAGAGCCTGTGTAGGTACCCTCGCCACTGCCTTATATGCTTCCCATAGAGTACCATGAGAGCTGACCGTCCCAGTGATCTCTTCGAAATATTGGTCCGTTCCTTCCCTAAATTTGGCCACAAACTCTTCATCCCTGAATAGCCAGGGTTGTATTCTTGGTGGGAGGGTACAGTCCCTCCTCGGACCCTGCAGCACCACCTCTACCAGTGAATGATCTGATATTCCTCTGGCTTTATGTCGCGCTTCCTTGAATAAGCCCCCATGTATGCTTTGTGTATATATGCAATCTAGGCGGGACCCGCTGGCGTGAGCTGCTGACATGTGTGCGTATTGCCTAATGTTGGGGTTGTCGGCTCTCCATAAATCTGTTAGCCCCATTGCTGCCGCGAATGGACGTAAAGGTCCCAGACCAGTGGCTCTTTCAGGTCTTGTGCTTCGATCTAGCTCCGATGACATTACTGCGTTCATATCTCCTCCCAGTATAAGGATCCCTTGGGGCATATCAAGCAGTACTTTATTAAGTTCTGGGAAGGTTTCCGAGTGGAGTTTTGGCAGTACATATAGGGAGCATACATTAATGGTTCTACCCTCCCATGTTCCGGTCAGAGCTACGTATTTGCACTCGGGGTCACACCAAATGCGGCCTGGCACAGGAGGGGTTGCATTTTTGCTTAATATCACCATCCCCCTTGAATAGGATGTGATCCCCGGGTGAGCTATGAGCGAATAGCTGTATCGGTTCAGTACCAAGTAGCAATTGCCCTTTAGATGCGTCTCTTGAAGTAGCACTAGGTCCGGGGAGTGTCTACGCAGATATTGGAGGACCATTGTGCATTTGATTTTGTTCCCCAGACTATTAAAATTCCAGGACATGATCTTTATAGCATTAATTGTTTGTGATGCCATTGCTAATGTGCGTTCCCCTTCTTCTTTCTCGCCTCGTCCCCCCACCTCCCTTTGTCCGTGATTTGTGTACCAGGTTCTTTGGTGCCCTTGAGTCTAACCCTACCGTAATATAACTCATTTGTTTCAAACAAATATAACAATATCCACAACATTTCCCTTGTATCAACACCCCCTGCCCTCTCACCCTGCACTGTAGGTATAAAACTACCCACCGCCCCAATTTGCGGAGCGCCTGTGGCCCAATCTTGAACATTCTACATTATAGGGGTCTGTTGGCACCTATTCTCTTGTTTCCATGCCGTCCCCCCTTCCGCCTGTTCCACATATATGTCTCATATGTCCCATTGTGTGTCTCTATGTGATCAGCACTTATAGTACTGCTTCCTGAGGGGGGTAGCCAGATCCACTTTTCACCTCCTCTCCCATCAGTGTCTTCTCAATCCAGAGGTCCACTTGGCAGGTCTCTTATCAGTCCCACTCCAGCTTTACCTATCTTGTTTACACACACCCTATTTGGTGGCTGATTGCAATTCTAGCTGTCCTTGGCCTTGTGCAGATCCATTACTCGCTGCATCTTCGTGCCCGCCTCCAGACAGGTTGTCGTCCTGATGCTCCCTGTCTCGGTTCTGTCGCCTTTGAGTTACGCCTTTCCTTCGTCTTTCCAGCCAATCCCACACTTCTTCTGGCGAGGTAAAGTACCAAAATTAGCCGTCTTCCATCACTCTGAGTTTAGCCGGGAACAGCATCGCGTATTTGAGTGTCTCCCCTCGTAATGCCCTCTTAACTTCATCAAAGGTCCGTCGCTGCCGCTGCACCATCAATGTATAGTCCGGAAAAAACCTTATCATGCATTCTTGTGGAGCAGGGCTCCCCTGGTCCGGGAAGCTTGTAAGATGGCATTGCGGTCTCTGTAGTTTAATATCCTGGCTATTATTGGTTTTGGCTGGGCACCTGGTTTAGGTGGGGGCACCGGGGCCCTGTGGGCTCCCTCAATCGTGAAGAATCTGGAGAGACGCTTGGGTTTCAGCTGCTTCAGAACTAGGTCCTCCAAAAAAAGGTCCATGGAGGGTCCTTCCATTCTCTCCGGCACCCCGACCACCCTTATGTTCTTTCTGCGGGCCCGGCATTCCTGATCTTCCAACTTAGCCGCCATTACTTTCTGCTGTTGCGCTAGTCATTGCATCTATTCCTCCAATTGTCTGGTGTCGGTCTGCAGCTCCCCAACCTTCGTTTCCGTTATCCTGACCTTCTCCGTGGTTTTGTTCATGTCTGCTCTGAGGAGATTTACATCCATGTTAATCTTGTTGATTTTTGCTTCAAGCGCTGTTCCCAGACTGTGGATCGCCTCCATTATGGACCCCATCGATGGCTCTTCCTTCTCCTGATCCTCGGATGGCCCGGCTCCATCTGCCAACGCATTCTTGGATATCGCATCTTGTTGCTCTGAGTGGGTGGCGCCCCTTCAGCCGCATTGTGTCTGCCACGTTTGGGTTTGCCGCCTCACTCGTTTCTCAATGTCCTGCCCCCCTGGACTATTCCAACTGCTCTCAGCCCCGTTTTCCTCAGGGTGTAGTACATTGTGTCTTGGTTACCTTAACGTCTTTGTGGCCCTGCCCTCTCCTTACAAGTCCCACTGCAGGCAACCTGGATGTGTTCAGGCCCATTTCTGCTGCTGTGCCTGGGGCTTTGTTGCTCTCCCTCAGACTATTTAGGCCCTCTGTTGTGGTATGGCCAATTTATGCCTTTCATTTATTTGCCCTAGAGTCCCTTGTTCCTTTCTGCAGGTTCTGCCCTCGTTTGACTTCCTTTTTTCTCTCCCCTCCGCTCCCGCCTCTGAATTCCTGCTGGCAGCATCCCCTCCCTGTGCTCCACTACGCTCGGCTTACCGTCGTCCCTCACTTCGATGTATCAGCCTCGGCAGGAGCGTTGTTTATCAAGGCGGGTTCCTCAGCCCGGTGTTAGGGGCCGCCCGCCGATTCTGCTCTCCAGCTGTGTTCTGCCGCTCCACTCTTATTCTCACTGTCGCGGAGCTAGGGGAGGTCCCAGGGCGTCTCTCCGACTCCTCCCGTGGCCTTCTGCTGCATCGTGCTCACGCACTCTTCTGAGCAGCAAGGGAAGGTCGCAGGGTGTTTCTCTGGCCGATCCCGGGGCTGTAGTCCAGCTTCCGCAGGCTGCTCCAGATCGCCTTCCCAACACCGGCTGCCCGCCTTTCAGTCGCCGGTTCTCACTAATAGGCCCACCCACAGTCATCTGTTCCTCCACGGCTTCGGTGTAATCTCCACAGTCGTTTGCTGTTTTCATACCGCAGTTTGACTGCTGGGCTCACCGCTCGTTAGGGAATGCCCCGGAGTGGCCTAATACTTGAATCCGGGCAGAAAAATGTCGGATCTCAGATGGATAGATGTTGGATGGCGTGGATTTCTTAACTCACACGGCCATCTTGGCTAATGCCAAGCCATGCCCTACTTGTGTATTTTTAGTGCTACGCGGTCACAGCGTAAGATAGAAAGCACTGTGAATAAGTAAGACACTATTTTATGCTTGCATTACACACAGTATAAGATAGACTGCTACAAAATGCTCAAAAAGGTTTAAGATAAAATGGCGCTTCCAAAATATAGATTTTAGGAATACCCAGATCCTACGTAATGCTATTTTTTTTTACATAACTGTTCTCAACACCTCCTCAGGGATACTAAGTGCTATCTAAATGCAATGACAATTAAAAGCATGCACTTCACAGCTCAGTTGCTAACTCTTTGCACTACCACTCAAAAAGAAGCTTCAAGTGATTCGATCATCAATTAAAGTCAGTACCTGCTCCCAAGCATCCCTCACATTGAAGATTTCCCTTCACAATTGCAGATTAAGTGACTGTGCACATTTGCATTTTTTTCAGGCAAGCAGCACGCTGGCAGAAAGGGGTGTTTAGCTGTCTGCCAGGTGTTGGCTTTACAGCACAGGAGAGTCCCTGAATGACACTTCAGCTGAAGAGCCCCCCTTCCCATGACTCCATGGCCCCCCTTGGGGTCCCCCCCCACAGATTGAAGATGTCTGCCCTAAGCCATTACTAAATGCAATTGGTCAAGTCCAAATGATGAAGCGATGAAGGACATGGCAGGTAGATTTAAATGAATTTGTCACTATTGGAATTTCCATGTCACAGATGTGGGAGTATTCAGTTATGTGACCTGTGCATGTTGATTTGGCAAGGCACATTCACTGACTGATTACATGAATCAGGGAGTGGCATGCAGAAATGTTGGGATCATATGTGAGTATCTACACTCAGTATTATAAGCCAATTTGTGTTTCTAATACAAAAATTTACTGTGATGTACCTTTCCAATAGGACAAAAGTAAAACCACCTTTTCATATCATGGAGATTACCTGAGCTTCAACAACCTTCAATGGGCTAGTGACTGTTAGATATGCAATGTAAGAATTGTGTTCTCACCAGTACCAAGCTGGATTGGGGATGTTCCTAGGCCTAGATGAATTCTTATGCTGTAGATGTCTGTAGACAAATCTCCCAAAACTTTGGGACAGATTGTCTCCAGTCTACGTTTCTGTGCTACATGTGATATGTAGGGCAGCTACTTAAGTACAGCTTAAATGGCACTATTCTGACAGTTGACATTTGAGGAAGTTGCTCTTAATAAGTGTCAGTGTGAAATGAGCATTTGAATGTCACATTATTTGTGCTACTACACATATTGCTGTAACATAGCTATATTACTTGCCCATAATTTCATCATGATGTGGTTTTAGGTAAATGACAATTTGATGATTTCAGGGCCTTGTATGGAATGTATTAAAATGATTTTGTCATTGCCATCCTATTTGATGACATCAGGTCACTATGGTATTGCACAAGGGACAAAGTATACAAGGTGATCAAGTATGCCCACTACATACATGAGGATGGAGTTTAGACAATTTCACTCATGCAATTGGAGCCGTCTGTGGTTATTACATCACTGTGAGCAACTGCTTACAGGCCATGTAGCAGGCATGCATGTGCTCATGCTAAAGTTGAGGCCACTAAAGTGGACCTTGTGGCTTGAGTCATCTGTGCACTTTAGAAATGTTCTGTTACAAGCTCTTGATCCAGTGTTTACACCTATTTTAAATGTCATTTCATCATCATCACAGGCAAGTGGAGGAGACAGGGCCAAAATAATTGGGGAAGCAGCCAGCCACAGTGGCTCCGGTCATTACACTACAGACACTGAGGAAGCCAGTGGCCCAGAGGGTGAGGGGAGTGCCACGGAGGACACAGACTCAACATTGTCATCTGAAGAGTCAGCCTCCAGTGGACACTCCCTAGTGGTGGTAGAACACACAGAAACAGATCCAATACCATCCTTGCCTGCCACCCCCCTTCCATCTCCACCCTTTCTGTTGTTCCCCAGACAGTTGGCTGGGCCCGCTCCCCTAAGTGGGTAGCCGTCACCTTCTCTCAAGGCACCTTAGCCCCTGCCTCTGTCCTCTCTGCTGCCCTGAGTGGAGAAGCTATTGACCTCCTGAGACACAACTGTTTGGGGCAGATGGCACTACTGAATGTCATTCAGGGGCAAGGCAGCCATCTGCAAAAGATGGTGGCCTACCTGGAACGCATCCACAGTGCCATGTCTGGCCTACAGAGATCTTTTCAGGCTCTGGCCTCCTCACTCATGAGAGTCATCCAGCCATCCCAAACTTCCACCCCACCTCCTGCCTCTTCCCCATCCAAAATCTCTCTGCCCATGCCTGTCCAAAGCACACTCACACATATGCAGGCACCCACTTTAACAGTCCTAAGCAGCACGTGCAAACAAAAACAGTACAAAATACAGAAGCACACAATGACTCACTTGACTGTCACACCCCTCACCACCACCATCCCCAGAGTACCCCAGACACCACACCTGCACCCACAGACACATCCACAATACCCATCATTCCCCCAGATATCACACCTACATCCACAGACACATCCACAACACCCATCAATCCCCCAGACACCGCACCCACAGATACACCAACAACACCCATCATTCCCCCAGACACCACACCCACAGACACATTCACAACACCCATTGTTGTCCCTGACACCACACCCGCACCCACAGACACATTCACAACACCTAGCATATGCAGCACATCCATATCACCCCCCAAAAAATGTCCACACTCACCCAGACAACAGACACCTACAAAACACATTGAATACACACAAGGGGGCTAGAGGAGATTTAAGGACCTGCGTGGACCATCTCCCCAATCATTATGTCAAAACACAAAAACAGGGCCACGGGCCCGAGATAGAGCAGTAGCGAATGCAACTTATTCTACTCAACCATGTACTCCTGCCCTGCGGACCTGTGCCTATCCCCGTGGATGCTATGATTGAGCGGTTCATTTGGCGCAGGGACCCTTTGGCTAATATGCCAGGACAGATGTGGCGAATTCCCAAACCTATTATGGTTCTACGGTGGACATACTGAACAGCAGGACTACTGGTCCAGTATTAACACACCGTTATTACCGTATATTAACTTTCACTTGTATATATTTTTTCCTCACTCGTTCGCAGTAGCTGTACACCTGACCCTGAAGAAGGCCGTGACACTTGAATAGGTCCCCAGGCCGAAACATGTTGGTCGATAATTAACACAGTAGCCTCTAATGATGGCAACTGCGTTATCAGCTATTTTTTAATCCTGGCACTGGGTAGCCGATTAAAGTTGCAACATAGCTAACCCCGTAGTCAGTTTTAAACCACGTTTACACCAGCACTGCACATTACTCATCACACCAAGCTCACACAGGGTCTTAGTACAACCCGCCTGATCCATACCTAAAAACATCCCTGAGCTCCTCCCTCGTAGTGAGGGGGTTGTAGCCCGCGTAGAGACCAGGTCTCCTATGCGAGGAGGCACCCCTATGATGAAGCATGACACCTTTGGTGTGTGAGGGGAACCGTCCTTAAAGGGATTCCCCCAGTACATGGTTGAGTAGAATAAGTTGCGTTCTCTACTGCTCTATCTCGGACCTGGGGCCCTGTTTTTGCGTTTTGACCTACAAAACACACCCATTTCATTGGAGGAGGTGGAGTGGTATGGGGTTAGAGACGCCGACCCTTGAAGATTGTGTGACTACAGGGGGGTGTTCCCACTTCGGTCCCAGGTTAAGAGAATCACTAATGAGACTCGGATGCAATTGGCAAGCGTGATTACTCTCAAGAAACAAGTAAGGTCTTAACAACCATTCTTTAAATAGGTCAAAATCTGACCCTAAATACTTGAAACAACCACAAGGGATCACTACTCTGAAGCAGGCCAGTGACCCGTTAGGGCAATAGATATTGGCTGAAACATGTTGGTGTAAGCAGATGGGGTACAGGAGCTGTAACTCCTCCTAGACACCCAATACCTAATTTTTAATCCTGTCAAAGGGGACCATTAATATATGATTATTTACGGTACCCTCTTAGGCAGTTTTAATTCGTATTGCTTTCTGCATTAGGGATCCCTCACTTGGAAAACCTTTCTTTCTTTCTTGTTTCTTTCCTAAAAAAATTAGCGCTCCACCCTGTGTGTTGATCTGCACCTGGGTGTTGATAGCGGCCCTATGATGAAGCATGCCACTACATAGTGGGTGAGGGCAGTTTTAAACAAATTCAATGATTTTCTCTTAAATTTTCACATTTCTATATCATACCTTGACCCTCCTGTAAGCACATCTAGTGTAAGCATATCTAGTATAAACAAAGACAGAGTGAACACTCGCTCGACTTCTGCTTTCTTTTACAGTGTACTTCAGTACTTCTCTTTTGGTGAGTTTGATCACACCCACATCCACAGACACATCCACAACACCCATCCAGGAGCGGCTCCTCCACTAGGGGGGATGAGCGTCGCCCAATGCTTTCTCGCAGTGCAGAAAGCCAAAACATAAAATAGTAATAACTAAAAGTTATTACCATTTTATGTTTGCTTTGGGCATTGCTGGCGGACGGGTGGTTGGGGCTGCTCTGCTCTTTGAGCAGGGCAGGGGAGGAGTGGTTTGCCCACTCCTGAGTGCGCAAATACAGTTTGGTCGGCCCTCTCGGGCTGCCAAAACCAGTCATGCGCACTCTGCTCTTCTCCATGCAGCCTGCATGGAGAACATGGCCACCCCATTAGCCCCTGGCTGGGCGGCGTCCCGACCAATCACAACACTGCTTGCAGCGTTGTGATTGGCTTAGGGGAGGGAGCCCTGCTGCCTGCTTCCTGTTCCTGTCAGAGGCAGGAGAGCAGGAGCCGAGAAGACGCAGGACCCAGCGGAAAGGTAAGTTTAATTTTTTTCTATTTTATTTCCCCGCGATCCCCACGGTGATACCCCCTGCAAATCCCCCTCCCCGTGACCCCTCGCACCCGCACCCTCACCCGAGAGCAATGCCAACCATCATTCCCCCAGACACCACACCCACAACAACCATCTTTCCCCCAGACACCACTCCCATTCCCACAGACACAACACTCAGCATACCCATCACGTCCACATCACCCCCCCAAAAATTCCAAACTCACCCACACAACAGACACCTACAAAACACACCCCTAAACGTGCACAAGATCCTTCAGGCACATAGTCACCTGCACCAAAAACACAAAAGCCCACACGTGACACTTCCACTCCCTCTACCTCCCAAACCCTACTCCTCCCGACGATCCTACCCATTTTCCCCATGAGAGTTTGTTATTTGCCATTGTCCTTACCCAGTCACAGCCAAACCTCACCTCCCAAACCCAACCCTTCCACATCCCAATCCACCCCTGGCAAAACTGTTCCCCATCTCTAAACCCAGCTGTACCCCTGAGAAAAAAACAATAGCCCCTCCCAAAAGCAAATCCATCTCTCCCGAATCTGAGCCCACCCCTCCCAAGTGACATCATTGAGGTGCCTGGACTGCCCACTAAATGCCCCGTCTTGGGGAGATTCTCCTGGCAGTGTTTTTGGAGGCAAGCGCGCCGCAGCATAGCAGTCCACTGGACTTGTAAATTTGCAATGGACTGCCATTTGACTTTGTTTTTGTTCACTTTCTTTTGGACTAATTGAGAACGGTATCTCTATTGTGATAATAAATCACTATTTTCATGTTCACTAAGTTATTCCTGGCATTATTTTTACTTTGTAATTGTTCTAGCAATGTTTTATTTAAAGATGTGTAGTACATATGTTTGTTTAGTATGATGGCAGGAACTACTGCTTACTTTTTACGTCTACTATGTTATGTGCATCCACTGGTTAACATAACTTGTGATTGTCATTTGAATTTAGGTGCAGCCATTCAACATAGTAGTGGAGACTTGCTCCAAAAATGAGTGGCTGGCAGTTGCTTTAATGATAGTTTACCATAGGTGTGTTTGATTCAGCTTCTTTACTAATAGGTATGTACATATATCCATTGCACCTTGTTATACGATGTGACCATTGAAGCAGTATACAATACAGGACTTGCTGTAGACAAGAGGAATAGTTACATGGATGATGCAGTAGACAATGGCTCATAATTGGGATTGCCAATATTTTAAAGGTAATGTATGGCTGACGGTTGCCGTTAGCCTAATGATGTGTGATACATATTTTTTAATTGTGAAACTGTTCTAAATTATTTTAAACACACCTATATTGTGAGTTTTTCCGTTTAGATTTGCTATCCCTTCTTCTATAAGTGTGCAATGTTTGTTCCCAGCTAACACCAAAGTAATGGTCACAATGTGGTTGTACAGGTGTGTTAGTTTAAATGTGGGCAACGTCAACATTAGAGACATATGCATGGCACTTGGTGATGCTAGTGGTTATCCCCAACATACTTAGGAGCATTGGGGCCTGTGCAGAGAGACGTTTAGAGGCGTGGGCAAAGTGGGCTCTGGCCCAGGGAGCAGTCTTTCAGGGTGCCCCCTGATTGAGCCAGCCCTGCTCTACAGAGAATCTTGCCATGATGACCTTGAAATACTACTTCAACAGATTGGTTTAATTAACATTTCACACAAACTACTTTTTCATGTGGGTGATGTGTAAGAGTCTACAATAACTAGCAGGGAAGATTTGTTTCTGTTTCATGAAACATCCATACTTAAGTGTATTTCATATCAAAACAGGACATACCATGTAAGAAATGGGAGGGTGTCACATAACTTGTTTGATGTGTTGTTAGTGAGGAGCAGCTCTTGTGTTACAATATTAAAAACACAAATAACTATCCATTAATATTAGAGGTAAACAAGTTTGTAATTTGGAAGGGTGTGCCTGTGCAGTGCCAGTAACCTGGTCAAAGAGGGCATAAAAGAGTTGCATTTAGATCATACATTCAAAGCTGTTCCAATCAGGGACCCACAAAATCGGTTTGGGCCAAGGCACCCAAACACCTAAAGATGTCCTTGCCTGTGCATCTGTTAACTGGGAAGTCAATGGAAATGGGGTTGATTGTGACTTGCCATAAGTTGCGTCCACAACGGTGTGGGTTTGGATGCCATCAAGCAGCGGCAGAACGTGTACGATCTGGTCCACGGCAGAACAAGACATGTGTAGCTGAGTACAGGTGAGTTTTATCCTTATATCCGTCCCTTTCTGCCAGCTCAGCTGTGGAGGTTTGTCCGCCACAGTCACGTCGGCGGTAAGGTACATCGTAATTAGGCCGGTGGTAACTCTGGCGGTCCGCCCTCTGACAGACGCATTGGCCTATCCTGCCACCGCTGCTGTCGAGATTTTCTGGCAGCTGTGCCGTAGCGTTCTTCTGTCTATGAAACCACATGCATCGTAATTGGGCGGCAGAGAATCCGACGCCATTGTGACAGTGGTACCATGACAGCCAAACTCATAATCAGGCCCTTAATTTAAATATTTTTATATATTTCACACTGTTCACTTTTATATTTCTTTAAAAAATAAGTTTATTTTAACAATGTTTTTTGAGAATAAAAAATGTTTAATTCTTTAACTCACATTTTTAAACCTTGGGTAAGATTCATACTTTTTCACTTTTTAATACAATTTACATGCATTTTATTTTTCACATTTTAAACACAAAGTTTTTCAATTTTAATTTTACGTTTCATTTTTTATATTTAATATATATTAAAGATGCTGCAAATAAATTATTTTTTTAATATTTTTCAGTTATTTCGATATATATTTGCATTTCAATGCCAGATATTTATAAAACATTATTTACATAAATTTACAATTTGTATGCATGTTTGTAAATTTTTTATAAAATATATTATATACTTACATTAATTTATTGCATTGTTTTCTATTGTCTGAAACTCCTTTTTTCATTTCAATTATTCTGCTATTTCTTTTACTCTTTAACTGCTTGCATAATTTTGTAGTCTGTTTTTGTCATTTTTGGACGCATGTGATTCTGCAGGTTAGTGGATCCTCCTTGTTCTTCTCTGGTAAAGGTAAGTCTAATTGTTATTCATTTTCCATCATTAGCATATGTAGGGGAGGTAATAGATTGTTAATTAGATTAGTAATTGCACATGAAGGTGATTTTTAGGTTATTGTTAGTGTAGTGCTTAGAGGTTCGAGGTGCATGTGGTATGCAAATTATGTTTTCTGTAATATGTATTTTTATTGTAAGGAAATATGTTCTATTTTTACTGATGTTTAGAAATTTTGATTTGTGTGTTACTATTTATGTGGGGTACAATTGTTTTGAGGGAAGATTTTTGTATGCTTTCTTTTACAGATCTTTTCCAACTATTTATTATGTCTTTCCTTGATTTTACTGTTTTCTTGGAGTGTTTTTTTAATTTTGAAGGTTTTTGGGGTGGTCTTTCTTGGATTTATAATATGGTCAAAATAGATGGACTTTATTTTTTATTTGCATTATTGCATTTTGGGGCAATATTTTGAACACATTTTGTATGGATTGTGCATTTGTTTTGATTGTCGTTTGTGTATGGAGGACATAAGCTATAAAATAAGTACATGTATTTTTTATATTACTAACTTGTTAGATGGAACTGGTGTATTGTTTTGTGTTTGTAATATCTTGCTATTCTTTAATTATTTGTCCTTTCATTTTATTATACTATGAAGTGGTATAATAAATGTTGTTTATTATTTTATGCTTATTGGGTTATTCTGAGAAATATATCTACATTTAATTTATGTTCTTATTCAGAATTGTTTCTAATTTTGTAAAAATGTTTTTAGAGTGATGAAAATGAAGCAATTTTTTATTATTTATTAAATTGATTAAGTTGATATTTATGTTTTTAAGCTACAGTTCAGTTTGAGAAATGTTTTGTGATATTTTCACAGTAGTGTGCCGTGGCTATTGTTTCCACATAGAAAAGGCTTTGCTTATTAGTAAATAAGGATCCTTTGCTTGCTAGCATTTCATACATTTGTTTAGTTAAGATATTTCAGGTTTTAGCTTTGTTAGGGATGGTTCTAGTTTTAGTTCTTGCTAGCTTTTTACTTTTTTGAGTTTTTCTATAAATTAGTAAAATGTAGAGTGGCTTCTTCCAAGTGTTCCTTGGAAAGATTTGTGCTATCCTCCCACTGCACTGTTGGTTTTTGCTTCTTCAGAGATTGTGATCTCACATACATTCCACTATGGATTCCTAAATTTGGCTTGGAGACTGTGTCCTGTTCAATGCAGGCAGCCAACCCAGGTGTCTTTAAGATAGTCCATAAAGGCCTATATCTTTGAAGCACAGCCCTTAACTAGCGTGAGCAAGCTAATTGCACTCTGATTTAAGTAACTGCAAAATCTTCTTACCAATGTGTAATTGTGCGCTGTTATGAGACTGTTGAAGTCATGTAGAGTACCAGAAAATAATTATCAGTAGATTCAGGCTAGGAGGGTATGAATTTTTCACCTCTGTGGAAGAATTTTGCATTTATGTATATGACTGCTGCACATAACTATATCTGTCAATCTGACGGGACAGTTATTCCAGAGTGTGCACATATATTTTGTGATTTATTCAACATACGTGGGCCACCAAATCCTTGTCATGGTTCTTGCTGATTTGCCATGCCAATACATTTGCATGATACTAAGCAGCTTCTGGTCAAGAAGCTTAAAGTTGTACAGCAATCACCGACTGACAGATGTTGTAGCCAACATTTGTTGTTCTACAGGAATTGGCATGAAATTGCATTTTGACCTGTGTCATTATAAATTGCACATTGTAAGTGTACCAACATGGTTGCACTTGTGAAATAGATGTTTATTGTGTCTTGACAATTGCAAGCAACATTTGTGCTGTTTAGTGGTTTAAACACACATGGAACACATGTTACAGTTTCCAACAGCTGTGCCACATACTATTAGACCAGCAGGTATTGTGACACAGTGATGACTGGTTACTTACCGGTAATATTCATTACTCCAAGTCGTAGACCTCCCCGTCACAGTCATTAACGCATGAGCAATAGCTCCTCCCCAGAACTTCCAAGCAAAACTCCCTTGGCCCCATCCCTACCCTCCAGGCCACTCTCACATCCTGTGGCTCATAACACCTGACCTACTGCAGCACATCCTGTACCACCAAGCACAAGAAGCCCACCACCAAACAATAATGGGACATGAAGGTGTGAGAAGTACTCAAAGTAGCGGCTTTGCAGATCTCAGTCATAGACGCCCCCTGAAAACAAGCCCAGGAAGCAGCTCACCCGAGTCGATCTCCCCTGAACCAACCTAGGCACCAGATCCCACTAGCCTCATATGCCCCCCCCACAGCCCACTTCAGCCACCGACTGAGAGTCACACTAGAAGGCTTCAGACCTTGGCCCGCCAGGCCAAAGGTCACAAAAAGAGAATACACCTTACGAAATGGCTTAGTATGAACCAAGTACACCTCAACAGCCTGTTTAACATCCAAATAGTGCAGCCGCACCTCATCCCCTGAAAGAGGATCAGGACAGAACATGGGCAGAATCAGATCCTCCGAGCAGTGAAACAAGGAAGGGACCTTGGGAACAGAGAAAGGATCAGGCCGAAGAATGACCCGATCCAGAAAAAAACTCAAAAAGGGCTCAGAACAAAGCAAGGAGGCCAACTCCCCAACCCTCCGGGCCGAGGTAATGGCATCAAGGAAAACCACCTTGATTGTCAGAAAACGCAGAGACACCTCCCCCAGAGGCTCAAAGGGAGCAGACTGTAGAGCCTTCAGCACCAACAGCAGATCCCAACCCGGTGTGAAGGACTTAACCACGGGCTGTTTGAGGAAACAACTCCGCAACAACCGGAACACCAAAGGAACAGCAGGCTCACAGGCCGGACCCCGGAAGGCCCTCACCGCCACCCACTGAGCCCGCAAGGAGGACACAGCCAGACCCAAGTCGGAGCCATCCTTCAGGAAATCCAAGATACGCACAGGATCCACCTCCATAGCAGACCAGCCCCGATCCATACACCAACCCTGAAAAGAAACCCAATGCTGAGCATAGGACTTAAGAGTCGAAGGGCACCAGGACTGCTGGATAAACTGAGCCACTTCAGGAGAACACCCCATAGCCATGAGGTTCATCCTCTTAATAGCCAGCCCGCCAGATGCAAGCGGATGAGACAATCCTGGGACAGAGGAGGAAACGACAGGGGACAAGGAACCACTGGCAACGGCCAGCAAGGGCCCACCGCCAACCTCAACAACAGAGCGAACCAAGGTCTCTAGCTCCAGGCAGGCGCCACCAGGATTACTTAAGCCCGGTCCAGCTGGACCTTCAGCAGGACCCTTGGAATCAAGGCAATTAGAGGAAAGGCATACATCAAGCCCCCCTCCGACTGAAAGGACAACGCATCCACCCTCCAAACTGAGTCCGACTGAAGCAGAGAGCAAAACCTCTCCCTCAAGGCGTTTTCCAGGGCAGCAAACAGGTCCACCACAGGGACCCCAAACCTCCCCATCAGCCCCCCAAACACCTCTTGCGTTAAGCACATTTCCGACAGGGAGGGAAACAACCTACTCAAGTGATCTGCCTCCGAGTTCAAAACCCCCCGGCAGATGCAATGCCCTCAGAGACAACAAGTTCAACTCTGCCCACCGGCAAAGCTGCTCTGCTAACAAGTTGAGGAAAGCCACCTTCGCAGTCCCCTGGCGTTTGACAAAACACACCACCACCATGTTGTCAGTCCTCACCAGCACATCTTGCTGCAGGACCCAAGGAAGAAAATGTGCCAAGGACAACTGAACCGCTTTCAATTCCCTCCAATTTGAAGACATCCCAGCTTCCTGGACCGACCAAGTCCCTTGAACAAACTCCTGGGCCAACACAGCCCCCCAACCCAGCTCGCTGGCATCCATAGTCAGCACCAACCGTTCCTGGGACACAAAGGGAGAGCCCTGCAAGAGGTTCTGATCCTACAGCCACCAGGACAATTCCCGGGAAATGTCCATGTCCCCCGGAATCAACTGTTCGTAATCCTGAGACCCCGGACACCAATGCCGCAGAACATGATTCACCAGAGGGTACAGGTGCAACCGGGCCCAAGGAACAATCTTCACTGTAGCAGACATCAACCCTTGAACCCGTAACCACTGCCGAGCCGTGGAAGAAGGGGAGACCAACACCTTCCTCAGCTCTTGCACCAGGGTCAGTCTGCGATGCTCCGACAGGAAAACCTTCCCCAGCCTCGTGTTGAAGACCCCCCCCAATGAACAACAGTTCCTGAGTGGGGCATAGATGGGACTTCCCCAAATTCAGAATCCACCCGAACTTCTGCAGGAGACTGCAGACCTCCTGGGTATGTGACTGAGCCTTAAGGAAAGAAGAGGAAGAGATCAACCAGTCATCCAAGTAAGGAAACACCTGGATCCCCTAAGCATGCAATAACTCAACCAAGAGCGCCAACACCTTAGTAAACACCCTAGGGGAGGCAGAGAGACCAAAGGGCAACACCTGGTATTGGTAATGATCGACGCCCACACAAAACCGCAGAAACCTCTGGGAAGCCTCGTGCACCGGTACATGAAAATAGGTGTACCTGAGATCCAAAGAAGGGAGGTAATCCCCCATGGACAGGAAGGGCAGAATCATCTGTAGAGACACTATTTTGAAGGACCGATGAGGGATGCACAAATTCACAGCCTTGAGATCCAGAACAGGACGGAAGCCCCCATTAGGTTTTTGGATCAGAAACAGAATCAAGTAAACCCCCCCGACCCTGCTGAATCTCAGGCACCCTCACCACGGCCCCTTTGGAAACCAGGTCCTGCACCCCCTCCAAAAGAACCTGACACTTGACCGGAGATCTGGGAACAGGGGTAGCCCGGAACACGTCCCCTGGCGGCTCCCCAAACTCGATCTGATATCCCAGTCTGACAATCCGTAGGACCCATTGATCGCTGACAAACTCCTCCCAAACAGGAAAAAAAGACCTGAGGCAACCCCCAACCAGAGTCCCCTCTGAACCCCTCACACAGTCATGATTCTGAAGGACCTGAAGCACAGGAGAGACCCTGCTGACCCCGGTACTTGTGGAAGGAAGGGATACCCTGGCCACATCCCCTACCATGAAAGGGCTGGGCGGCCATTTTTGACTGAAAGGCTTGCCCAAAAGCTCGTTTATAACCAGCAAACTTTCCCTTCTGCGATGAGCAGCCCGGAGCCAACAACTTTTTGTCCTCCACCGTCTTTTCTATCAAAGCCTCCAACTGTTCCCCAAACAGTTTGGAGCCTGTGAAAGGAATCTTCATGAGAGCCGCCTTCTGCGCCACCTCCGCTTTCCGAGGCTTAAGCCATATCTGTCTCCGAGCCACGACAGAGGCACCAGCTGCCGCAACACTAAGGGATTCAAAGGACATGTCAGCCAAGAAATGCAACTGCTGCTCCAACATTGTCAAAGACTCCGAGGGATCCTCCTCCTGCAACAGCTGTTCCGAAATACCCTGACAGTCCTTCAGAAGAGACTGCACCAGATAGTGTAAGCGGCAGAATGAACCGCAAGGTTGGAAGCCGCAAAGGGCCGTTTCAAAGCCCCCTCAACTCTCTTGTCCCCAGGATCAGAAGGAACCGCATCCTCGGAAACCACCAGGCTCTGAGACGCCAGTCCCTCCAGTAGGGAATCCACCTTCACCACAGAAGGAAACTCCTGCAAAGGATATCTCTTAGCCAGAAACCGGGGAAACGTATGTTTGTCAATATCCTTCCATTCCTCCTCCAGCACATTCTGCACTGACTTCTGAACAGGAAGGCACTCAGACTTGCTCCTCTGATAATTGGCGAAAAAGTCCTCCGACTCATCACCCTCCGCGGGATCAGGTAACCCCAAATTGTCCCGCACATGTTGCAGAATACTGTGAGGGTCTGCCCCTTGGACAAAACGACCCTTCACTTCCTCATCTGACTCCTCATCAGGATCAGGGACCGCGGGGGCATCCAATTTCTGCCTTTTAGGCCCCTTGGATTCCCTAGCCAGAAAGGCTGCAGCCACCCGGCTTCAATCATTTTCTGCACCTCAGACAAGGAAGGAGCAGAGGAAGGCCCAGCAACCAGCACCTCCTCCTCCAGGTGCTTACTCTTCTCTGTCCGTTTACCCCCCTCCATGATGAGCTATGGTCAGAGGAGCATCCACAAACCCATATAGGCCAACCAATCAACCTCAGACCCCGCAATGGCCAATCAGAGGATGCCACATAGAGAAACCAGCCAATCCCAACAGGGCAGGAGGCCAACCCCCGAAGTCAGCCAATCAGAGAGGCCCAAACCCAACTAAAATCCAACGACACAACCAGGCCCAGGCCCTATGCGCCAGAGGCAGAGCCCCAGATGAACCACAGACGCAGGCCATCCTTTAATACAGGGAGCCATATATAAGTACAAAAGCCAAGCCATTCCCATTAGACCTCGCAATGCACTCCTGGCCCCCGCAGACTCTGACCAACAGCCTATAGCCTTTCCACCAGGCCCAACCTGATAAGCAGTCAGCAGCCCACGCAAGCCGGAGAGAGCACAACCGCACCCCGCGGCACAGCCCCGGTGCCACCGCTGCCAAGGCTTCTTGCCCAAAAAGAAGCAATCACAATCCCGCACCGACGGGACCCACTCCTCACAACGGCAAGTATGCCCGCAAACGTAGAGTGCCCCCCTTCCACAAAGGAGGGGCCTCCCCGCCACACCCCCGGCGTGCCGGTAATGCACCGCATCAGCCAGACAAACAAAAAACACCCCAAGGCGGTCCCGCTGAAGCAGGGACTGTACCCGGAAGGGAGGAACTCCAAAGACGATGCCCGGGAGAGGCAAACATTTTTGGGAGAATATGCAGACCCATTATGAGTGCATAGTCCCGCTATAGCAGGGAGTCTAAGCAAAACGACACACAACAGTCGCTATAGCAGACCCCCACACACTTACCCTAATCAAGAACTGGAGGAAGCAGTCACCTCCAGTAGAGAGCACCGCTTGATCACTTCCTCAGAAAAAAACAACAGGATGTGCTGCAGTGGGTCAGGGGTTATGAGCCACAGGATGTGGGAATGGCCTGGAGGGCAGGGATGGGGCCAAGGGATTTTTGTTTGGAAGTTCTGGGGGAGGAGCTATTGCTCATGCATTAATGACTGTGACGGGGAGGTCTGACGAGGAGGTAATGTACAGGTGATGGCACAGGTTTGGTGAAACAGTGACAGCAACAGGTACTACAATCTAGACTTACTAGACTGCAGGTTGCCTATTGTGATGCCTCTGGTCCTTTGACAGAAGTCAGCAGTCAGGGAGTGCTCTGCTGCAAGTGTCTCAACATGGACATGGATTGTAACAGAGTGGGTAGTTGGTTTAGTGAGCTCTCTTTCTTATCATAGGCCATGTCCATGATCCCATCATATGGAAAGCAGAACATCACATTCACCTTTTCTTCTGCTCTGCTGAAAATGAAAACAATTGCTGGTATATTGAAGGACCTAGATATTCTCCTTAACTCTTGTTCCAGAGACGCCAGTCACCAATAGAGACAGAGGAAGGGCATAGGAGCATTGGACAGTCTACTGTTGTGCAGATGCCAGAGGTCAAAGTCTTAGTGCGGTTACTGGGGTACATAGAACAGAGCCCAGAAGAATACTCAGGTCCTTCAATATACGTGTTTTTCTATGTTGCCATTAGACGTGAACATCTGAGAAGACAAGTGGTGAAATGCTTTCAAAACTACTGAACTTATCATCCCCTGATGGAGGGTGTCCCTGCTAAATGCATGGAGGCAGGGTGGAATTTTTACTTTTGACACTATAATTGGTAATAGAACCTAAAATAATTATTGATTTAATTTAGATACTTCAGATATGGAAATTAATCAGGATTGGTTTATTGAAGTGATGAAAAAATAGAAGTCTACTTAAAAGAGCATCCCAGTTTGGCATATGCATTGTGGTAGTGATTATCTGACCAAGACTTGGTTCAAATACTTATTCATAATACATATGTAAGAATGTAAATAATGAATTGTGGTGGATGGTACTGCACCACATGTTATAAGGTCACCAGCTTGTTAAGCCCAACACAAGGTGTCAGTAATTTTATTTTGCACTCAGCCCCTCGTGGCAATGGCATTGGCAGCCCCAAACAAAAAGGGAAAACAAAAGGGAAAAGCTGCATGGAGCGAGTCCGCGCAGCAAAGAAAAAGGCTGCAGCTTTCCCCAGAGAATCGGGAGAGCTGCTCATCTAACAATCCCTGCTACAGGATGGAGTGCCCATAATGCCCTGCGGGGCTGCTCCATTGGCACACTTTTCTTCACTTGTGGTGGCCACAGGATGGCAGGGGCATCACCAATGTTGACATGAAAGTGTGTTAGGGCTGCAGGAGCGCAGAACCTCCCCTGAAAGAGTTTTGAAAGGACTGACTCTGTGTCTGCCGATGGTCATGAAACCAGGACCTCTCTGGGAATTTGACTAATGTTTCAAAACACTCCCAATGCTGGAGCTGATACTCTACAGCTGGGAGTCCAGCACTTTCTAGGGGCTTGTTCTAAGGCTGCATTTATTGCGGGCTGCAGATATTTAAAAAAAGGATGCATGTGGTACAACGCCCTCTAGGGGCTACGTCTATGGGTGCATTTTATGTGATTAAAATGTGGTGTTCTCTATGGGTTGCTTTTATCTCTTGTCTGCATTTTCATGGTTTCAATGTACATAAAAAGTACACAGATGCATAATATATTAATTTTAAATTCTTTATTGATATAATAACGTTGACAGCAATTACTGATCAAAGTGAATATGCTTTATTAACATTAATAGGTGTATTTACAGATGTTTATTATTGATGATTGCATTTACATACAAAATAATATATTTAACATGTGGTTTGTTGATTTTGAACCTTTGACTAAGTCAATAGACTTGCCCTATATGTTTGCATGACTCTTTAGAGGATCAAAGGCGATTATGCGAAGTCATCTATGGTATCTTCCATCTTCCTGTGTTCATATTTGTAAATTAATAAGTAGTATTTAGTAGTGCATGTGTAATAAATGTACTTTTCCTTTTTCTAAAGAAAAAACACTGACTGGACAATCATTTATTGAGTGTTATTATTGTGTGCTTGCAAATGATGATTAGTAGCCCTCGCCACCTCCCCTGAGTAGAACTTGGACTATTATCCTTCTCTACCCTGAGAGAGTCAAGCGCTACAAGAGGGTGTTTGGTTCCCAGTAAGGGGGAATTGTGGACCTATTACTCATGCAGGCCACACAACCAATAACCCAATTTCCTACATGGAGTATTTCCTGATTGCTCAAATTCTCAGCAATTCTGTTGTGTTTCAGAAGCAGGTAAGCACTTAGGTATATGTGACATTATATTCACCTTTGCCTTTTGAGGTTATATGAGTCACCATGCATGTCTGTTTCATTGCACTCATGGCCTTCACTGGTTTCTTCACTCAGTTTGGTTCCCAATACTCATGCTGAAACCTCCCTCGTTGGGCTGAAACTTTGCCTAGAAGTGCGAGTAAGCCTGTGGCACATGCCACACCTTACCGAGCTTGTGTGTTTTATTTCTTCACCCCACACCTCTCTTCCCCAAGAGGCATAGTTCCAAGAACACGCAGTATTGCATTCTTGGATTAAACTGTTGTGGAGGTTTAGAAGGCACATCTGAGTTCACCAGCTACACGCTTGACTCATGATGCAGGGATCCAATCAAGCCATAATGCCCTAAATTCCCTTCTGTCTCTAGTCTTCAGAAAGGCCCAAAGTTTTTAGTATTCCTGTTTGCTGGTCAATCGCAGGCTCAAACACTGCACCCATCCCCATGGGTATGGAGGGGGATTTATTTTGGGCATAGTTTTGATGTTTGTACACTATCGCCCCCAATTTGCATCGCAATGAGGACAGAAAAAGTGTCTGGGCCCATGCGTGGTTGGGGGCCACCAGATGCCCAGGAGAACCAGTCCACCCTATTTACATTACATGTACAAACCCCTGTTGGTTAATGGGCTATCTGAACCCACAAGGGATGCAGCAAGTTTGTTTGCACAGGCGGTAAAAGGGGTGTGTACTGATGCAATGACAGGTTGGCGCTCCACACTATTTACATTTTATGCATACACTTTTAGCGTCCAGTATAATTTCTGTGACCGTTATTAGGAGTTTAGGGTAAAGATCCTATGGTGAATGTTTGGGTCTACAATGTAAGGGGTGTGGTCCAATGCAAGGATTTGTCAGTCCCCACTCCATTTACATTTTATATAGGAAACCTGGGTGTCTAATGGACTTATTGCTCCCAAAGGGAGACAGAAAAATTGTGTTGGGGTGAAGGAGCTGTGGTCTGATGCCAGGACAGCCTGATCCTCCACCCCATTTACATTTTATATTCAAATCCTAGTGTCTAGCTGAATTCTGCCCCTGTGTGGCAGGGATATTGTAGTAATTCCCCTAATATGCCTGTGGGACAAGAAAAGTTGGTTTTGGCTCTGGGGGCAGCGAGTGTGAGACCCCCCAATGCCAGAACAAGCCCTACCCCAAATTCACCCTATTAACATTTGTATAGAAAGCCCTGGTGTGCAGTGCGCTTTGCCAAGATGACCCAGCTCCTCCACCCCACTGGGGTAGAAAGACTGTCTGGACTCCAGTGGTGCAGCAGTGTGGCCCAAGGCCAGGACAAGACAGTCCCCTACTCCATTTCCATTTTATATTAAAAAAAACTATGATATCTACTGGGCTTTCTGCCCCCTAGAGGTGGGCAAGTGGAGAGTAAACCTCCAATCTGCCCACATGGTGGCAGTAAGATTGTGTCAGAGTTGGGTATCAGACATTGTGGCCAGTTGCCAGTATGAGCTACTCACTGGTGTGCAGACTTGTGTGTGGCTGCATCCCAGTGAGGATCCAGGCACATTCTGCATTTTTTTCTGAGGATAAGTAAAAATCCAAGCTGTGTCTTGGCTCCTTGCTGATATACAGACATGCATGTGTATGCCCCAGCAAGGAGCCGGGCACTGATTAGATTTTTTCTATGAAAAAAAAATCATCTAAACAGTGTCCTGTCCCCTCATGATTGCACAGACATGTGTGGGTCTGTGTCCCAGCATAGGACCAGTCACTGTTTGTATGTTTTCTGTCTGAAGGTAAGGAAACATCCAAACAGCATCTGGGCTACTCCTGGGGAGAAAATGTCTGTGTATGTGTCTGTGTCTCAGCAAGGATCCAGGCACTAAGTGTATATTTTACTGAGGATAAGATAAAATCATAACAACACATGGCTCCTTTTTGGTTGCAGCACTGTGTATCTGTAACCCAGAAAAGAGTCAGTCAATGTTATGTTTTTTCTTAGGCTAAGAAAAATCCAAACAGAGTCTTTTTTTTTCTAGGGTACAAATACATCTCCTTCATCTCCCATTGCATCTCTTGGACTGAGAAGCATTGGGGAGGAAGGAGTAACCTTACCTGAAATTTTTTTTCTGTTGGTAGGCTGGCATGGCAGTAGGCGCTGGGCTGCTTCTTCTGGCCTCTTTCCCACCACCTTCTCTCCCACCAACAGAAAAAAAGTGTCTGGAACTGGTGGGCATGGATATGGAGGGGCTGAGGGCAGTAATAAATGCAATTAGCCCCTCCTGTAGCCAAGCCTACTAGCTTGATCTTTAGATAGACTTGGGAGGCGCTAGGAAATCCCTCCCAGACCCATCTACTATGTGTGTGATGTCACTAGTGGTATACACATCATAATAAGGCATTCTATAAGTGAGCACTG